>LPNX010564986.1:35295-71878 GCA_001517045.1 Pseudotsuga menziesii | reverse complement strand
TTCCCTTAAAAGTCACTTTTGGGGGGGGGGGTTAGAACTGCCCCCAAAATTCCAAAAGTGGCTTTGGGAGGGGGAGTTAGAACTGCCCCCAAAAGTCCAAAATTGACTTTTGGGGGTATTTAGAACCCCCCCAAAAGTCCAAAATTGACTTTTGGGTTGGTTTAGAACTGCCCCCAAAAGTCCAAAATTGACTTTTGGGTTGATTTAGAACCACCCCCAAAAGTCCAAAATTCACTTTTTGGGGGGGTTTAGATGGCGCCCCCAAACGTCACTTTTGGAGGGGGTTTAGAAGCGTCCTCAGACGTCACTTTTGGAGGGGGTTTAGAAGTGCCCCCAAAAGTNAGTGCCCCCAAAAGTCACTTTTGGGGGGGGTTATAAATGCCCCCAAAAGTCACTTTTAGGCGCAATTTTTTTTGGGGGGGGGGGGTCAAAACCTCCCCAACATCCATAACCATCACAACCTTCATAAATCCCCCTAATTACCATGTATAAATAGAAGGGAGGGGTAGAGGTTGAAAAAGAATCTTGGAAGAGCAAGGTTATGCTGGAGGAATACCTTTGGAGATTTGGAGCAAGAGAATTGAGTTCCTTGGCTAGCAGAGGAGGGCTTGTCTCAGATAGAGTTGTATCATTCCCTGTTACTTATTAATAAAGAGATATTTTCTTCCACCATTGATGCATTAATATTATTATATGTTATGATTTATGAAATATATTGTCATCTTCTTTATATGCAGTTGTGATGTTTCATTTATCTTTATATAACATATGATATTGTTGTAGGAAGGTATCTGTCTCTTTTGCAGGTGTTGAGAACCTTGGAATTTCTGGAGCATTTGGAGAAAGGATCAAAGCTAGGATCAACCTTCACAAATAAGGTGCAAGTGCTTTCTTCCCTATCTCTCTTATAAATATCTCTAGATTGTTGTATGTCTGCAAGTTGAATATTTAGTATGTTGGTGACCCTAGACCCTTAGGTCATAAGGTAGATTCTCCTAAACAATAAAACTGGCAACTCTGTAATGTCCCCTGTTACATTAAAAGGTACATGATGTATATATTGTAATTAATCATGGTGAGGAGCTAAACGCAAAAACCCCACCATCAATTTGGTTGTGTATGTTCCGGCAATAGGGATCATTGTCAATGACATATCGTGCTACCCGACACACTATAGTATTGGCATCATGTAAATACGCATATCAATTAAAATAAACCTACAGCCAGCTACGACGGTGCAACGATAAATGAAAAGGGCATGATTCTTAAGGTTAAGGGGGGGGTTGCCTAACCCATGGGGGTCATTGGGAGTTACCATGTGTCGACCACCCACTAAAATTCTGTTGTTTGATTAGTTGGGAGCAGTTATGGGTGGGGAGTGGTGGGTGGCAGGACAGCAGTCTTTTCCCCATGTACGCTCCACCAGCGAGCTCGCTCTTCCTCATGTGGAGGGAAGGGGAATGGTCACCACTTTCCCACTCACTCCACTCTTCCATTCATGGTTTTGGTCAAGCTTAGCCTCACGCAGAGACATTCAGCTCCCTTTCGCACCATTCGGTTCTCCATCGTGATTTTTGGTCTGGACCATCTCCCGCAAGCAGGGGAGGCTCTATTCTCCCTTCTTTCATCGATTGTTGGTTGTGGATCTATTTTCCTCCCTCAGGGAGTTGTTCTATCTCACTCTTGTTCACGCAAGGAGTTGTGTCTTCTACACCATTGTCAGATTGCATAATGTTCTATTACCCCATCATTGAATCGGGGCTGTGTTTTCTCCCATGGTTCTATTGGATGCGTTCTTTTCCCCGACGTACAGATTGGGAATCGGTTCCTTTCCCATTTCTACCTTTGTAAGTTCCCCAGCGTTGGCATTACGGATTGTGTGCTATGTAATGCTGTCGTCGTTTCCTTATAATATTGGGGCTGCTGTTGATTTACCCTGGTTTTTGGGTTGCTATGTATGCAAGTACCTTGTTGGGTTGCCGCTGAGTTTTTTTGGCCAAGCTAGGGCCAAGAACAACTCTAAGTCGTCTTGTGGACTTGAGCTGTGTTCACCTTTTCTTTGGGTTTGTCACCATGTTGTTTTCATCTTCTTCACAGAGCTGTGAACTGTTTGTGTTACTGCAGTATGCAGTGGTTGGTCTTCGGACTGTTGAGAGTGGGATTAGAGGATGGGTATGCTTGAGAAACTGGTGTTTGGGCCCACTCAGACAGAGTGAGACTGCTGGATTTCTTCTCCACAACCCTTGAAGAGTATTGGAAAGGGAAGTCAGGGCCTGAGGGACTGCGAAGCAGAGAAAGGAATGATTCTCGGTGTTTGGTGTGTGGATGCCTTAGAAGTCAAAATAGCTCTGGGGTAGGTGTCCTTCACTCTCCATTGAGACCACCAGCTTAGCATTTAGCCTTTCCTAGCTCCTTGACAGCCTGACCACCAGCTTAGCATTGAGAGTGGGATTAGAGGATGGGTATTCTTGAGAAACTGGTGTTTGGGGCCACTCAGACAGAGTGAGACTATTGGCTTTCTTCTCCACAACCCTTGAAGAGTATTGGAAAGGGAAGTCAGGGCCTAAGGGACTGCGAAGCAAAGAAAGGACTGATTCTCGGTGTATGGTGTGTGGATGCCTTAGAAGTCATAATAGCTCTAGGGTAGGTGTCCTTTGCTCTCCATTGAGACCACCAGCTTAGCATTTAGCCTTTCCTAGCTCCTTGACAGCCTGATAAACCCCACTGTGGAGGCTTGTTTGATTTTTATTCCTTGGCTATGTGTAAGCTCGCTTTGACCCTTATTCCTTGAGCAATCATGTCCAGCTCGGGGGTGGCAGTGTTGCTAAGAGATTGATGAGCACACTGGCCTATGGTTGGGTGGAAGGTTGCAGCGACGTAGCTGGTTGCGGAACAAATTCTTTTTAAAGATGAGTATTATTGACTATTCCATATCTGCATTTATATTTACTGATTTATGAATATGATGAACATGTGGTATGCTTGAATGAATGTATGTTTGCTTTCGCTATGTATGTGAAAGATTATGCATTCTAGTGTGTTTTATGTTTTAAGCTTTATAGTTCAACATTATATGCATGTTCATGTTCATGGGGCTATTTGCCCGGATGTTTTTAGATGGTTTGGTAGCGTCCTCTTGCCGGTCAGAGGGTCGAGGACATGACAGAATGGTATCATAGCTAAAGGTTGCACCATGGGACTAAATGGGCCATGAAAGATCAGCTAGCAGAGGTAGGTTGCCTTCTTCCCAGCAGAAAACAGAAGAAAATATGTGCATGACAAGGGAATTTGGGAAACTTCCTCTAAGTATTGGGATCATCGGATCATCGGAGGACTTAGTCCCAAGTCGTGTCAATGTACTGGATCACCTAAGCATAAGGTCGTCCAATGGGGACCACCGAATAAAAATCTCAAAAATTTTCTAAGTATCCAGATTGTCAGCCGTCGAAAAAGTTTAGAGGATCTCTCCTCTGATGCAGCGGAAGTTTAGTCGGAAGGCCCTCCAATATGGGCCACTGATAGACGGTGAAAGGAGAGGAAACTTCCATCAGAATTCATCAGTGGAAGACCACTGAAATGACGACATAATGTAGTTGATGGATTCACCGCAGTGTCAACGAAAAATAGTAGATGAGATATCCAATGGAGCGTCACAGGAAAACGACAAAGGGAAAATATTTTCTGGAATTTTTCTAAGTGTTGCCCATTAGTGATCGGCAGAGATTAGTCGATTTAGTCGGTGAAACGTAGCTATTTGGGTCGTCAACACGTCGGTGGAAAAGAAGGGAAGCTAGTTGGTTGAGCTGCCGATACGGTGGCAGGAAGAAGGAAAATGTTTCAGAAATTAGGAATTCTGAGATCGTTGGAGATCGATCGGTGATGATGAGCCGCAGTATTGGTCAAGATGTCCTGAAGGACGCCGAAAATTAGCGGATGGAGCAGCCGATGCAACGGCGGACGAAGAAAAGAAATTTTCAAAAATTTGTCTAAGTACAGGAAACGTCAGTAAAGGATAGATGATGACAGCGTCGATACGTAGGTGGAAAGAGAGAATATTAGTTGGTGGAGCCGCCGACAGTGACGGCGGAACGGAGATAAAGAGAAAATTTTAAAAAAAAAAATTCTAAGTCGTGAGACCATCGGCGATCAGAAAATTTTAGCTGATTGGATCGCCGATGATTAGGTGATGGGATCACCGACAATTAGAGGATGAGGTTGCCGATGCGGTGGTGGAAGAGAAGAGAAGGTTTCGACGGAGATCTCCCAAAGATCATCGAAACGTCGGCAAAGGTTAGTTGTTTGAAGAGCCGATGTAGCGACAGAAAAGGAAGGAAAAATTTTGCTGAATTGTTGAAATCATCGAAAAATATTAGAAGTTTGGTCCGCCGATGCATCAGGAGAGAATAGTTTCTTTGAACACAGATGAATGTTGAAAATATTTAGGCGTTTGTGAGTCCGTCGTTGCTGCTGTCAATCAGACTATCATTTCGACAATTAGTGTTTCGATCGTCGGCGCAGCAGAAAGAATTGTTGTTGGAATCACTGATACGGTGGAGAAGACTAGTGGAGTGGATAGCCGATACACCGTAGTCTATGGCGTCACCGATAAAGGGCTCGGAAGCTTAGACAGATGAGGATCTGAAACAGCGAAAGACATTAGATGTTTGACCGACGATGAATAGTCCTTGGCATCGCTGATGTAGCGCCAAGCTTAAGGGTTCTAATCGCCAATAAAGATCGAAAGATTAGATAACTACAGGCCCAAAACAGCGAAAAACGTTGGTTGTTTGACCACTGAGGGATAGATGTTGGCATCGTCGATAAAGTCTGGAAGCGTAGATGAACAGACAGATGATACCATGGAAAGGGTTAATTTTATGGCCGTCGATGAGCAGCGAAGGAAATTAGTCGTTCTGACAGCCAAAACATCGGAATGTTAGCTGGGATGAGACCCGATTCTATTCAAGGAAAATTTGGGTTTTTCAAGTAGATTTCTCAATGATTTCCAACTGTTTTTCAGTGGATTTATAGCAGACTATCAGTGGATTACAGGGCTGAAAAGGAAGAGAATTCCAGGTGGCTGAGGTGACATTTCAGACCAGAATACATTTGGTAAAAAACATCATTTTGAAGTAGTGTGGTTTTCACACCCGAGGTCAGAATGAACCATGTGGATAGGTGTTGGAAAGCTTATCCAGCAAGGAACAAGGGAGAGTCACCAAAATTTGAGTATGGAGTAGAAAAGTGCTAGTGATTTCTTGAAAGAGAAATGTGTTGCTGTCAAAATGGACAAATCTGGGAAATTGCATGCCTAGAGGTAGCAAGACCATGCAGTCAAATCAGCTGTTGTGTGGAAGAAGAGTTCCATGCAAGGATGAGGGACGTAAGAATGAAAGTTTCCTTAAAACCGTATCTTGCTAATTATAACTACATTTTATAAGGATATGCCTTGCATGCATAGGATATTACATGCTAGTAAAAATAGTGAGGATTATACGTTTATAATGAACCGCTAATGATGATTATTGCATTGATGTTGGCATTAGTGGAAAAACCAACGATAACATGGACATGGATGAATATGTTGATGATGCTAACGAATGTGACTAGAAACCCTATGGAGAAAGGGATAAAGCAACAAGTCCAGAATCAAAAGTTGGTGAGCAAATTTTGCAATCTCCTGCAAAGGACCAACCAATTTGGTAATTTCAAGGGTGTAAGTAGGACCCATGAAGGTAAGAGTTTAATTATGACAATTGCATGGAGTGGTAAAAGCAAGAGGTCTCATATCTTGTGGGTATTTGGATTCTATACTGCATTCATATAAGTACTATGTTGTTATGAGCTTAGTAGAGGTAAGCACTGATGATCTTGATTGGAGTCATGCATCCTATTTGAAGTAGTCATGGTTAGGCCATGCATGGTATGTTTGAATGCATAGTATTCCTGAACCAATGCAAGATAGCATTGAGTGGGTACGAATTAAAATATTTTATAAATCTTGTAGTTATGCATTGAATGGATGCATATGGAAAGTATGAGTAAATCAGTGTAGATATGCATACATAAGTATGGGTGAAAATGTTGTGATGCAATGCATGAATGCATAGAGGTAGTGCATGTGTTATTATGAATAACTAATGGATGAAATGATGAATTGAAGACAATTCTAGAACCATTTCAAGAGTTGTTATGAATGCAGGATAATAAGAGCATAAAGAGGATAGTCATGATCAATTGGCTACCGAAAATGCTCTATGGATGGGCTAGGTGGTACAATGATACGCTTGTGAAGTAAGGAGTATCTAAACAATTCATTTAAAATTGCATAAATGATGTGAAAATACCTTGAAAATGTTAGTAAGATAATGATTGCGTAAAGTAAATGATTTTTGGAAATATTGATGTGATTAACAGCTGGAAGTATTTGAATTTTATAAATTCTGAAAATGCTTCAGTGATTGTTGCAGCAATGAAAAATTTATTTGCATCAAGACTTACTAAGTGTTTGGCTGACTAAGGTTCAGGTTTCAGGTAGATTGTTGGGGCATGGAAAAGTGGGTAAGACCATGACAAATTCCAAAAACTACCATGTGAAAGAACCAAACCTTATGAGAAGAGTCTCATGGCTGAGAAAATAGTTTGTATGCATAATTGGTTGTTAAATTTGAATTTGTGAATTTCGGATTTGAGGAATTACTGACAACTACTAATCACTATTGGCTTGCATAAAATTGTGTTGGGAGGATGCATTGTAAGTGGGTATTCATGTTATGATAGTAAGCATAAAATTATAATGGGAATAGTAGAGTTGCTTACAAAAGACCCACAATTGAGGATCACCTCATTGCCAAGCAAATCAGTTTCTGTAGTAAACAGAGTTGCAAATTCTCATTGAATTTAATTACTAATGTCATTGCTTGGTTGTGGAACAATCAATTTGGATTGTATTATCATATAATGATTGACTATTTGTCTATTTGATGAATGTGCCAGGGGTACACACTACAGGAAGATCATGTGTGATGGCCTGCAGGAGCCAAACTTCATGGGAAGGTTTTCCCTTATCTTGGAAATGGAAATGTCTCATCTGCACTGCATGTTTGGTAAGCAACAAGAGTGAGATGGTATAGATTATGTCAGTAAGACATGTGTGGATATGGAATGTGAAAGGAGTGGGGATGGCAAACCAAGGGAATGTTAACTCAGAGAAGGGAGCCCCCATTCCTCCTTAATGAAGGAATACTGCTTTGGCAAATGGATAAGTGTTTTGTAACCCTAGCTAAGGATATGCATGTCAAATTGTTGAATTCAATATGCAGAACATGTTTTGATTTTATCTCCATTATGACCGATTGCTTGAGTCTGAATAGGGCCTACATGGAACACACCAGAAAAGGGTGCACACTTTTTCGATGTTGGATCATGGAAGGGTTTTTAAATATTGATTACACCCTAGGGAGTGGATGCACTCCTGGTGTCTCGATACTTGATAGTGAATGATGTGAAATGTGGTTACGGTTTTAGAACAATAACGCTAACGAATATGCTTATTATTCTTGTGTTGTCAGGCTAAACAGATGTAGCCTGGTATTGTACACCAGATGGGCAATGGCTTAAGCTCATCCTACCTTCTACTAAAGAGCACAGAGAAGGAGACATTCCTGAGGGACTATCAACTCAGAGAAGGGAGTGGTCTCCTGTGTGATATGGGGTAGTGAGACATTCCTGAGGGACTGACAACTCAGAGAAGGGAATGTTCTCTTATGTGATATAGGGTAGTGTAATTAGAGCTCACTACTGGAAATGGAACCTATAAATGGTCGTTTATTGTTGATATAAGTGCATTACTGATATAAGTGTATTATTGATATAAGTGCAGCCGATTTGTTGACGGTATGATAAACCCAACTGAAGGTTGGCTTGACTGTGCCTGATATATGTATAAAAGGATGTTGTGAAGCAGCTTGCGTGCTAGCCTAACATCCAAGTCCATAGGAGATCCCAAGGCTTGCAAAATGAAGTGGGATCTTGTGGACCAACGAGGAAACACACAATATAGATAAGTATTGGATTATTGCAATATCTTGCTTATGAATATACATGTGTATATGATTTGGTTATGATGTTTAAGCTCTTGTTTAAGAGATAAAGACCAATGAGAATAAACTAAACATGTGAATTTATTCAATGCTTGAATATAGGTATCGCTAGGAGTGAGGACTATGAGAGCATCCTAGGGGTGCATGTGGACATGTGACTGTCCTAAAGAGCTCAGAATGAGCAGTAATGAAAAAGGTGTCAGTGAAGTTCCTACCAGCCGAGGCAAACCATGTGGGGAGGCTCCATGGTTGAGAGGTCTGAAATAGACCAAAGACACTAAGTGTCATGACCAAGAGGGATCAGTCCAGCATTCACAGGAAGTGAAAGAGGATGAGAGCATGAAAAGCCACAGCGGTGGTGTAGGTTTCAGGATGGAACAAAACAAAGAGGGGAAAAAATCTTGCTTCTCTCTCTTGTCTTTTGATTATATATATATCTATATATATTTATGCATTGCAAAAACAAAAGATTGTTGAATGCATGTATGACTGAAAATGGAATGTGTGTATTTGCTTAAAGTAAATTGTGAATGCTGGAATAATTAATTCCCTGCCCAAGAATGGACATGAATGAGCTCATGTGCCTGTTGGGAAGGCATGAAAAATATGAAAGTCTCCTTGATGAGACATGGACTGTCATGCCAATTGGGAAATTAGTTGACTGATATTTAATGCCTATATTATGCTTGGTCTAACAGAATTTCAATGATGCATTTCACAGGTGAGAAAGGTGAAATCCAGTGGTGCACATTGATCATGGCAGCAGACCAAAAGTTGTTGGACTTGGCTGGAAGTCTCCTTCAAATGATTGCTAGGACCCAAGAGAATCTTGGAGAGATACTCAAGATACAGAAAAGGCAGAATGAGATGAACGACCAGATTTTGCAAGACTCTATTGGTTTGCAAAAGGAGGTCAAAATCCTTCTGGGAGCAATCCGTAAAGGCAAGGAAAGTGGATCAATGAAGGGACATTCGTCCAAGCGATCCATTAAGAAATGGTCCAGGCATAAAGACTCAAAGGAAATTGAGCAAGAAAAGATGAAGCAACCAGAAAAATGCTGGAAATGAAAAGGACATCATTGACACCAGGACTGCCCAATAAGGGAACCTAAAGAGGGCAGTAGCCACAAAGTTCCTAGGCTTCAGGATAAGCCAAGAGTTGAGAACTAGCAAGAGAAGTTCATGGAAGTTGAGGGGCTCGGTCCTGAAATTTCAAAGTAAATAATTGAACATGGGACAGATCTGCAAAATTTTGAAATTTAGGATGTGCAAATTGTATATGTATTCCTATGTATTGGAACACTGAGGACGGTGTTATTCCAAGGGGGAGGGGATTGTGATGTCCCTGGTTTTGACCCTGGTTACATTAAAAGGTACATGATGTATATATTGTAATTAATCATGGTGAGGAGCTAAAGGAAAAATCCCCATCATCGATTTGGTTCTGTATGTTTCGGCAATAGGGATCGTTGCTGATGGTATATCGTGCTACTCGACACAATATAGTATTGGCATCATGTAAATACGTATATCAATTAAAATAAACCTACAGCCAGCTACGACGGTGCAATTATAAATGAAAAGGGCATGATTCCTAAGGTTAAGGGGGGGGTTGTCTAACCCGTGGGGGTCATTGGGAGTTGCCATGTGTTGACCACCCACTAAAATTCTATTGTTTGATTAGTTGGGAGCAGTTATGGCTGGGGAGTGGTGGGTGGTAGGATGGCAGTCTTTGCCCCACGTACACTCCACCAGCGAGCTCGCTCTTCCTCACACGGAAGGTAGGGGAACGGTCACCACTTTCCCACTCACTCCACCCTTCCATTCGCGGTTTTGGTTGGGCTTACCCTCACGTAGAGAAATTCGGCTCCCTCTCACACCGTTGGGTTCTCCATCATGATTTTTGGTCTAGACCATATCCTACAGGCAGGGGAGGCTCGGTTCTCCCTTATTTCACTGATTGTTGGTTATGGACTTGTTTTCCTCCCACAGGGAGTTGTTCTATCTCGCTCTTGTTCATGCAGGGAGTTGTGTCTTCTACACCATTATCAGATTGCGTAATGTTCTGTTACCCCATCATTGAATCGGGGCTGTGTTTTCTCCCACAGTTCTGCTGGCTATGTTCTTTTTCCCCACGTACAGATTGGGAATCGATTCCTTTCCCATTTCTACCTGTGTAAGTTCTCCAGCGTTGGCATTGGGGATTGTGTGATGTGTAATGCTGCCGTCATTTCCCTATAAGAATGGGGCTGCTGTTGATTTGCCTTGGTTTTTGGGTTGTTGTGTATACAAGTTAGCTCTGAGTCATCTTGTGGACTTGAGCTGTGTTCACCTTTTGTTTGGGTTTGTCAACCTGTTGTTTTCATCTTCTTCACAGAGCTGTGAACTATTTGTGTTACTGCGGTATGCAGTGGTTGGTCTTCAGACTATTGAGAGTGGGATTAGAGGCTAGGTATGCTTGAGAAATTGGTGTTTGGAGCCACTCAGACAAAGTGAGACTGCTGGCTTTCTTCTCCACAACCCTTGAAGAGTATTGGAAAGGGAGGTCAGGGCCTGAGGGACTGCAAAGCAGAGAAAGGACTGATTTCCGGTGTTGGGTGTGTGGATGCCTTAGAATTCAGAATAGATCTAGGGTAGGTGTCCTTCACTCTCCATTGAGACCACCAGCTTAGCATTTAGACATTCCTAGCTCCTTGATGGCCTAATAAATCCCACTGTGGGGGCTTGTCTGATTTGTGTTCCTTGGCTATGTGTAAGCCCACTTTGACCCTTATTCCTTGAGGAATCATGCCCAGCTTGGGGGTGGAAGTGTTGCTGAGAGATTGATGAGCATGTTGGCCTATGGTTGGGTGGAATGTTGTAGGGACATAGCTGGTTGCAGGACGAATTCTTTTTAAAGATGAGTATTCTTGACTATTCCGTCTCTGCATTTATATTTACTGATTTATGAATATGATGAACATGTGGTATGCTTGAATGAATGTATGTTTGCTTCCGCTATGTATATGAAGGATTATGCATCCTAGTATGTTTTATGTTTTAAGCTTTATATTTCAGCATTATATGCCTGTTCATGTTCATGTGGCTATTTTCCCAGATGTTTTTGGATGGTTTCGTAGCGTCCTCTTGCTGGTCAGAGGGTCGGGGACGTGACAGACTCCATTGGGGAGTATAGCTTGTTTTGGGTTTGTTCCATAAGTTTTCCAATCCAGTCTGTTATTTTTGTTGTTGTACATGTCTTGCTTAGATTTTGCTTTCAGTTGCAGTGTGTGGTGTTTAGGTTCCCTTGCCCATTATTTTTTCTTTTGAAAATTTTTATCTCTAATAATGGGTTTGTTGAAGCCCCAACTATGTATGTGGATGATTAGGGTGTTTAAGGCTTGCAACACACGAAGAAAACCCAGCCAAAGGATTCAAACAATCCCATGTAGGTATTGTTCTATCCTCAATCTATTTGGGATGGTAATCTCCCACGGATACTTGTGTAGCCTTTGTTGGCTTATGGATAGATTTGATCCACAAGAGGATCTATTTTCCAAAATGGGAAACAAAGAGTTAAGAAAAGAAAAAGAAAATTAAAATCTAACTAGGAAGAAGAACCTAATCTAAATCTAAACTACTTTGAAAAGGTGTTGAATGAATAACAGGTTGTCTTGAGCTGTGTGAAGAATAGGAAATTCATCATATTGATAAAAATGTAAATAATATGAAACTGTACTTACTGAGATTACAATTGTTTAATAAAAATTAAATAACAGTAAATCAGAATTAAACCATTCAAGATAACTTGAAGGTGCTCAAGTTAGTTGAAAAACCAACTTATAAGCCATAAAACTTTTACTGCTGAACCATTTGAAGAAATAGATAAAGACAATTCATAAAATAAATTTCATGAAGCTTTATCAATGCATTAATAATTAATAGAGATAAATCAGAGTTAAATAAACACATTAATCAATTACAAATGAATCACACTACTATTTGATCATTTGGAATAAGAAAACTAAAACCTGTCAAAGAAATTTGATAGATCAAGTACAAGAGATAAGAATGGCAACATTGTATTTATTCAGAATTCTCTGTAACAAATTACACAAAATACCTTGGCAAAAACTGAAGTGTTGTTCGATCCCTTGTATCGGTCTCCCTACTACCAAAAGTCAAAAGTTCAAAAGTCCCCCATACATTTAGAGATCATTCACTTAAATAATTATTACAAACAATATAATTCACTCTAAAGGGGGTCATAAACCTAAACAAGGCTAATATCCTATGAAATCTTTCCACACCCTCCAAATACATAGCAGCTCCTCGATATCAGGGTAAGTGGCCGATTCTATGCCAAGTTGGGAATTACACTTATAATCTTTGACCTCATTCTTAGCCAACTTATGCCAAACTCAGATGTAGACATGGATATTGCTTTGTACTACAAATGGTTGTTTGATTAACTACTCTACAACAAGTATGATGATGTGGTCAAGTTTGTTGATCTTCTCCTCCTGGTCATCCCTTCGTTTCTCAACTTGCTCTATCATCAGTCTAGGTGGACATGCCTTTTCAATAAGCACCATGGTAGGAAAGGATAATTCAATCATGATATTATCAATTGCATACCATCTTTTTCCGTAGATAACTTGAGATTTATTTATGGCTTCAGCTACTATTTCATCTAAGTCTTCCCAAGCTTTCAAAATAGTTTTGGCTCTTTTAAACTGAAAAGTAGTGAGGAGAGTGATATTATCAAGCTTCTCCTTCATGTACCTCTACCAATCTACGACCTCATCATAAGCTTTTGAGGCCTGTTGTCTTTTCTCAATTTGGTCTTCTAGAACAACAGACATCTTGTCAAACACAACGTGAGTCTCAAAAATATCAGCTAGAGTTTTAAATAACTCACACACCAAATCATAGTGTTCCCTATTAGTTCTGATACCAAGCTCCTTAAACTCTTCTTGGGAAAATTTGGAAAATGAAGATGAAACCGCACTTGCAGTTGCATCTTCATTTTGCCTTTCTAATATTGCAACTTTCTGAACCAGAGTGGCATTATCATTCTTTTCTCTTTGCAGCTCTACACTGAGAGTAACATTATTCATTTGAAGTTCATCCTGCTTTTCCTCATGTTGTTTCTTGAGCTGCTCTAGTGCTTCTTTCAAACTGACAATTTCTACCTTTTGTTTATCAAACTCTCTATTTAAAGAGTTGGTAGCATCCAGATTGGCACCTGTGAATGCTCCTAGAACAAATGTTGCATATGTAGCATAGGTTTGTGTTTCACTTCAAATTGTTGTTTCCATACAACTTCATTCAATATTGACATATCCATATCATTATGATCTCTGCCCCTCTTCTTGCCCCATTTTACCACTGATCTATCAGCTTTACTATATTGATATTCACCCAAAGATACCACAAAATCTTCATTGAACTCATCTCTGACCTCATCAATGGGGGGTATGCTAAGGCCTATGGATATCAAAGATGAAGTTTGAGTTGTGGTTTGAGAAGGCATAGCCATAGTGATATGAGAGGTAGTAGGGGAGGGAGTAACATTTTGAGCAAGATTTACTTCAGGGGCTGAAGAAATGTCATGAACAAAAGTTCCACAGAAGAAATTTGCACAGTAGTGGCTTTGAGTAATGATGATGGTGACACTACTGTAATTTTCTCAGACATATGGGATGACACTGAGCTGATTAAAGGAATATGCAATGGGATTTTGAAAACTAGAGGGACAACAAATGAAGGAATAGGCTTATCCATAGGAACATGTGTGATTGATTCAGGTAGACAAGTGGCATTTTGATAAAGCTCGACCATAAAAGGTGTCATAATAGAAACTTCAGAAAATGATGATAAAGCCATTATTGATGAAAGAAGTATTGCAGACGAAGAGGGGGTAGACTGAAAAAAAGGTTGAGATTGAGGAGGAGGGGATGAAATATTACCATTTCTACCATTGGTGAGATTTTGGAAATCATTACCAGTATCAACAGTAACTGACACAGGAGAATTTATTTCCTCCTCTTCCTCTGAATGAGTCAGGTCAATAGTAGGAACAGGAATTGAGATACTTGTCTT
This sequence comes from Pseudotsuga menziesii, assembly GCA_001517045.1. NCBI lineage: Eukaryota > Viridiplantae > Streptophyta > Pinopsida > Pinales > Pinaceae > Pseudotsuga > Pseudotsuga menziesii. The sequence goes on along the minus strand of LPNX010564986.1, from coordinate 57,692 downwards.
CTTTAAAGGTTTGTCCTCAACTTGATTTTGTTCAGGTTGAGTCTTTTCAACCACAGTGGTTACCTGGGAAATTTCAGCTGACTGAGAGGTTGCAACTTCTTGAGTATCTAGTGCTGAAGTCATTCTATTCAGCTTTTGCTTTATCTGCTCTGAAGTCTGTAAATAGTCCTTAACCTGCTATTCCATAGATGTCTGGGGAAATTTTCCCATGGGATCTTTCCCTTTATCCAAGTCTGATTTGGTTTCCACAGTTGCGGTGTTGGATGCCAGAGCCTCTTTTGTTGCAGCTCGAGCTTCTATTTCTTCCTTGTCTCTTGTCATCCTTTCCAGGATGTCTAACTCCATAGACCTATAATGTTTTACCCTATCCCTGATCTCCATCTGGTACTGTAGGATATGGATTTGTTATTCTTTTCTCTTAGCCCTTGCCAGGACTTTAGAAAATGTCACTACTCCCTGATAAATGAAATCATCCGGATTTTCCTCATGAACATAACCTGTTTTAAAATGGTTCTGATTTAGGTGTAAATCGACAATCCCTTTGGGATCATGCTACCTTTTTCTTGCAAAACTAAGTTTAAGTGACATTATGTGGTCACTCTGCTCTAATTCCCAAGTAGAAGTGGCTATGCTTAAGGATCCAAGGGTAATAGGAAACCTGGGCCAAACTTTCCTTTTGGGTGCAGTACATTTCTTGTAAATTTCCTATAACTATTTGAAATGAGATCTCCTCTAGGACCAACCTGTCCGACACGACCTTAGGCAACATGTGAGCAGCATCGATACCATAAACCCTGATATAGGTGAATGATTCACCCACATACCAGTCCCCCATAGTGGCAATGAGAGCTTTTTCTTCCGGTGAGAATGAAGGGGCTTCTTTGTTGAAAATCAAAAAATACACCTAGCCGAGGAAACTTTCACATATATCATAAAACCTAGCCACATAGTTGCTATCCCAGAGCTCGGAATGATAAATATGCACAGGGTGGGGGCTAGTAATACCCAACTCCATCCCATATTAGGGTAACGGAAATCAGCACAGAAGATGTCCACAATCAAGGCAGTAAGATAAAAATTGGGATTTTTCTTAGCAGTGGCTTTCTGGAACTCTTGTATGGATTTTTTTAGTTCGAGTGATAGGATTGAGGCCCAGGGGAAAGATTCACCTGTAATTATAATATGATGAGTGATGGGAGCCCATTCCTCTTTAAAGAAAGAATAGTTGGGAATACCATAAAGCCTGCACAACATCGCTGCAAGCAGGGAGTAATGCTCTTTAAACCATTCGACGGGGTATAATTTGTCTTTCCTTTTGGAAAAATTGCGTGGTTTAGTCATCCAAGATTTAAGCAGTTGGTAGAAATTGAATTTGGATTTGGCAGATTTAACAATGTCTGCATCAAGGAGCTGTGTAAAGGGTTTAAGAGCATAAATCCTGACAAAGGTTTCAGAGCGAAAATTGGCTAGCTGAGACCCGGTACTAGTATTAAACGAATGATCTTTCACATTGGTGTGGTCTACAATCCACCTAACGGCATCATTATAAGGTAGGATGGCCGGTCTTACAGCAATCATATGTAGGCCGGAATCTCTAATTCTTTCATAAACAAGTTGGTCACTCTGGAAATCTGAGAGGTCATTATTATTGAAGATAGAGTAAACCTGAGAATAGTTCAAATGATAAGTTTCAGTCACTCGGCTACTAGTATCAGAAAAAACACTGAAATTTGGTTCCTTGGTGAACAAGTCCTTCTGAATATTTTTACTCCTAGTAAATCTGGGGGTTTTGGATGTTTCCATGTATTGTTTCGAATATTTGTACCATAAATTAAAACTGAATTATAGAGGAAGCACAATAAACAATTCGAATTGTGAGAGAGCGGCTTGGTAACCAACCTGAAACTGTAGTAATCACTATTGGAATCGCGTGGTAAATTCTGGAGGTAAAATCACACAGCAAAAAAAATTACAGCAGTAAAAACAATGAAAATCGTAAACAAAGCTATCATATTTATAATTCCCCAGAAATAATACAGACCATCAGATGAGGGTAAAAAAGAACGGTCAGGATCAGTTTTGCGAGATGCGGGATAAAAAAAGAAATCGTAAGTTTATTAATTATTCCGCAACCCCAGAAATAATACAGACCATCAAATGAGGGTAAAAAAGAACAGTCAAGATCAGTTTTTTGAGATGCGGGATAAAAAAAAAAAATTGTAAGTTTATTAATTATTCTGTAACCCACATTCTGCAATGTGTGGGATGTGGAATCACGAAATGCGAAAAATTATTCAATCAACTCCGCATTCCACATTCCGCATCTTGCGGGATGTGGGATGCGGGTTGCGAAGATACACAAACCAAAATGTAAACAACTAATAACCCTGCAACCTGCATTCCACAACTTGCGGGTTGATTAAAGTAAACACTCATGAAAACTCTCCTGCATCCCGCATTTCTGAGATGTGGGATGCGAGTTTGAAAAATGAAATATCAACTAAAAGGTTTCCTTCATTCCGCAACTTGTGGGTTGTGGGATGCGGGACGTTAAAACAATCCAAACAAAAACCAAATCTTTCTGCATTTAAAACAAAGAAATCAAACATGGATTTTTTGGAAATTTGGTTAAGTTAAGGAATCCCAAGAGTCAAATAAAAATTTTAATGAAACCCATTAAGATTACGAAGAGTCTTACCAAGTAATATTTGAATGTGTAATTGGGATCCCATGTCAAAATAACATGGGATCTGTTGTACCTACAACAAATGGCGACTGGATGGAAGAACTAGTTATCTCTGCAAAACAATAATCTTTTCCAATCAAACCTATCAGTGGGAAAACGATTAACTCTCAAGAGATGTTAACATAAGAATGTAACCAACTAAGAACTATTAAAAATATTAATGCACTCCCATCCATGGTCATTTAAAAAAGGTGCAACTCTGATTCAAATGGCATTGGAGGATAGGTTCATCTGAAATCAAGCTAACATAGGCATGTAGTTTAAAGCTGAACCTAAGGTCAGACCTTTACCATTTTGGTTTTTCACACAAGGCCTCTTAAACCATCATTTATTCTTTACCCCCCCCCCCCTTTTTTTTTTAGAATAGCAAGATTGCATTGACACAAGACCACTTCCCCATGTTCTAGTGATCAGTGCCATTCACAAACTTGACCTAGAAACTAAGCAAGCCAGCTCGGTAAGGTGACCTATTGTCTTCTAGCTATATGGCCGACATCAACTATCATGGCTTGGGAACCATCTAGTGATAGTTTCATTCCAACATCAAGCCCATGATCATAGTGAGGCTAGCCTTAGACAGGACCCCCTCTTCCTGATGTACAATGCTTTCTTATTTGGGGGTTGATTGGGGTTTAATATCAAACATGAATAAAAAGACACTTCCATGGCTTGGTGTCCATTTATAGACATCATTACTCACTAATGCTTTGCAAATCATGAATGAGTCGACCTTATCATCATCTAATACACATGTGAATTATGCAATGTCACATTAATTATTTTAATTCCAACACTTATAAATAATATAAAGTACAACCATATAAGTTTTAAACCGCAGAAATTATATTATATGAAATTTCAAGCATTACAATAAATATGAGTTTTCTCAAAAACTATCTCCATAAAACTTTACATAAAAATCATCTAGTACATCGATGACTTTTCAAAATATTACAATGGCTAAACCATCCCACTTGTACTTGATTGCTAAGGCATACTTAGATCCCGTAGCAGCTTCACAACCATACTTAGAAGCTTGAAACCCTCAACAATAGGCTCTTCATACTCAATGGAAAAGCCTTAGCAACAGGCTCTTCATACTCAATGGCCCACTTTCTGAGCTTTCTATCTGCACACATGCTTCTGTATCTGCACTGCATGTGCTTCTGAGCTTTTTGAGCTTTATATATGTGCATGTGCTTCTGTATCTGCACTGCAGCAGCCTCCCTCCTCATGTTGTTATAAATCTTGTGAGTAAGATTACCTACAAACAACAAATGTTAAGCAATAAATTATGTTGCTCACTAAAAAGAGAAAAAAAATAACTAAAAAATGTACATAGTAATTTCACAAGATTTAATAGGGCAAAAAGAAACAATTCCAACAAACAGCAAGTGTACTCAAAATGCATAAATGTTTAGAACCACCAGACCTACAAATACATGAACATGAGATAGCTCTCTATAAGGCCTGAAGCTTAATGGTAGGATTGCGCAAAGCAAGAAATTCTTTCCTAGCAATATATGAATGAACTTTGCACTGAATATTTTTTGTCAAATTTCCCAATACCTCGGTTCTTCTAACATCCAATTCAACCATTTGACCTGCTCTGAGGAAAACCTTGGTTTTCCCTGTCTGAATAGTAAAGGAAATTTTAGGTTTTTTTCATTAGCATTTTAACTGAATAAAACAACCTTAGAACTTCTAGCTTCTTGGGGAATCATATAAATCATGATCCCAGGCTCATTACATCTTTGGATGTTGAGACACCATTTGTCAAAGCATGCTCATAATAATCTGCATAAGCCATTACTTTGTTCTAACGAAACAAGTGACAAGCAACCTACACTTGGCAAAGAACAGAGGAATTATCTAATCAATAAATATGTAAATATATACACAAATACATACAAATGTGTATGTCAGTTATGTGTTCAAATATAGGTGACAATGCTTGTATTTAAGGCTAAATGCATTAACTTCAATATCTAGACATGGTTATCATATTTATGGTTGAACACATATCAATATGGCAAAGCTTTCAAATGATTTTCATTTGCTCCAAGCAATCAAAAAAATATGTTTCTTCTATGCACTTGCAAATGATAGTGACAACAACATATACATCAATAAACAAGTTAGAATCTTGATTTAAATTCAATGTACCAATATGAATCACTGTGACAATGATTAGAAAACGTTTTAAGGTATATGACTATCAGAAAGTGTATTGTGTAGTTATCCCAATGTATTCCTTATATATCAGACCTGAAGATATGATTGAGATTAGCGTTTATAACATGACATGCTTTGTGTCAATGATAATGATGTCTTTCTCATATAAAGGGTTGTCAAACAAGAAAAATTTCAGTAGTAGGAAATTGTGAATGTAGCTATCATAAATGTCATCTTCAACAATCCTAAAGAGCTCAGAAAATACTATCCCAGAAATAATGTCAATAGTGTATAACAAAATCAAGCCCTCTTTAGTAAGACATGTGTGTTTTCTATTCAAATAAACAAAGAGGACTTGATGTAATTTCCATCCATGACATACATGTTTCAATGATTGTCCATATGATGTTATTTCAAATCAAAAGGAGGTGAAATGTCATTGTCCAGCACATGGTATTTTGAAGCCAAGGCAATACGTTAGAAAACAGGACCGCAGAGCAATAACATATATACATTTAAATCAATAAAAAAGATGCAAAACACATTAAAACATCACAGATATAATGTGGTTCACCCAAACGATGGGCTACGTCGACAAAGAAATTGCCAATCCTTTTATTACAGTCCAAAAAGATGAAGGGATACACCCTACAGCAAAACTGTTGCACTTACTGTTATCAACCCAAATGGCACTTCTCCGTCCGAGTGCTGACATTCCTCATGTTGGTACACAAAAGGACATATTAGGATTGAAGTTTTCCAAAACACTATAGATGGGCATGGCTTGGGATGCATTTACCTTTAAACTAGCTTGCTACATTGGGTTGCAACCCGCGTACTATACGCGACTATCTCCATTGCAACTCCCATACTATACGTGATATCTGCATTTCAACCCGCGTACATCAGCATACGTGGGTTTCCTTTAAGCAACTCATGTGCCATATGTGGGTTTCCTATATTAATAGTCACGTACATATCATTTTGACCTTAAAAATATAAAACACGATTAATGGATATTAGTTGGACCCTAATCATTAACTATCCTAACTGTTTCAACCACCCCAACCTTCGAAATCACTCTATTTCCCAAATTATAAATAGAATCCTTGGGGAGGGTATTAATCAATCAATATTAGAGAGCAAAGTTATGTTGGTGGTATATCTTCAGAAGTATTGGAGCAACAGAACTCAAAGTTCTTTGGTTGCAGAGGATTCCTTGTCTCAGAAGCTGGGTTGTACTCTTATCTCATTCATTAATTGTTAATAAAGAGAATTCTTCTTCCAACATTGTGTTGAGTCTCTTTCATGTATCGTGGTTAATGAATATGTTTGATTATGTATTTGATATATTATTTATCTAACCTCTTATATATACATGCATGAGCTATTACCTGGATAATTTTCCCTTTACAGGTGAAAGAAGTGCATCCCTGGAAGCTTTGGAGAGAAGAGGAGCGAGAGAAGATCAAGCTTGGATCAATTGTCAATAATTGGGTAAGTCAAGACTTTCTTCCTATTCCCTTTCTATTCTCTGGTGAAGCTGATTGTCTGCAAGGTTAGTAGTAAGTTGGTAACCCCCAAACCCTAGGTTACAAGGGTGCTTAATCCTGAACAATAGAACTAACGACTCCGCTGGGGAGTCCAGCCTGCTATGGGTTAGTCCTGTAGATACTTTCCCAGTCTTTGATCTGATTCAGTGTATGGTTTTATATCTTGGTTTTGATTTGCAGTGGTGTTTTAGAGACCTTCATTATTTTTTTCTTTTTTGAAAATTTTTTGTCATGTACGCGGGTTGCTGTGCTACATAGTCATGTACAGAAACTTGTATACACGGGTTGCTATACTGAACAATCGCGTACATTACATGGATTGTTCTGTTAGACAGTCGTGTACATCTCTTAGCAGCATATTTTTAGGTAGGGTTGTTTGTCCCTATCTTATTTGGATTTTTGCTTTGCTTTGGGGTCTTCTAGTGCTCGCACTTTACTGTAGGTTTGAAATCCCTGTACACCATACTTTGTGCTTTTTAGTAAGCCCTTGAGTTTTTATTGTTTGTATCTTCTTTCTTTTAGCAATATGAGGTGGATTATCCTATTTGGGTGATAGGTTCAGTGCTGTGTATCTGAATCAGTGATCAGGATTTTAGATACCTTGTACCCTGTGCTATTTCCAAGTAGTTTCAGTTTGTCACTTGCCTTTTAATGATTTCAGTGGATTTCATTCATTTTTTCTTCCCAAGCTAGGTGTTTGCCAACTCACTTCCTTAGGTGGTTTATTTTGGTTCTTACAAGTCTGCTATACTTCATTTTTCTTGCTTTATGGTCTGATTATTCAAGCATACTCAAGAATTTTTGCATTTAGGTGCATAGTAATTTTTGTAGAGTTTGAAAATTGAAGAAAAATCATTGGAAACTTTTGCATTTGAATTTCATATCGTAGTTTTATTTTTAGTTTTTGAATAAAATATCAAAAAATACAAAAAATAAGTCTTAGCTTTCTCTTATTTAGTTGTAATTTCATTAGCTCATATCTACAAAAAGAAAAAGAAGCTTTCTTTAAGTAGTCATAATTTGCTTTGGAATTTATTTTATACACCTTGTTACTTTTCTTATCGAGTCTATAATATCATAGTCATTCATGCCACTTACCCTCTGACTAAGAACAGCCCTTAAAATGAACGCTATAATTTAAAATTTATTAGTAAGTTTTGTTTTATAGGGTCATACACCTACTAGCTTAGGCTAGACTTGTGGGATAGGAAGTGTAAACTCCCCACAAGCACTTAAATTCAGATGTATTTGTCCAATCGATAGGTAAATCCTTCTCTGTGTTGATAGTATCTGGGAAGCTCCTCTCAAATAGGAGTTAAGCACGAGGCCGCATGGAGGCTTGTACTGAGGAGACAACCCTCCAATTCCTTGTCAAAACATAGACCAAGGTTTTTACGCATCTGGGGATTCTATCCTAGACAGAGTTTTAGGATTTAATACCCTGCCCATGCGTACGAATCAAGCTTGCGACTGTTCCCCTAGACTATTGATATAGTTAAGGTAGCCTTTAGTCTCTTGTACATCTAGGGTTTATACACAGCTAAACCGGAAGGCTATTTCTTGTCCACCTTGGATGGGCTTGGAAGGTAACCCTTGTTGAAAGTGTAGGAGGGTGGTGGGTGATTCCTCCGCTTGTGCCTAAGAACCTCTTCAAGGACGCCAAGAAACTGTCTCTCAGCTTTCTTCGGGAAAGCATATCTTATACCCCTTGTGATTGTTGAGACTTTAGGATATTAAGTAATGATTTCTCTATGGTTTGTCTGTGTTTTTAACCAACCTTAGGGTTTGAAGAGTCAAATTTACAATCATGGAGGACCAATCTGTTAGAAGGTCATGAAGGTTGCAAAAGCTTCCTCCACTTATCACATTCGAACCTCCATCTCCCCCTCAAAGGCGAAGATTGGACACGGACCGTTCTTTCGAACCGATAGGAGTTAATGAAGTTCTGGGTGAACCAGAACTTAGGGAAAACTATTTTAATTTAAACATAGTTGAGATAGAAGACTTGCAGGCTGACGAGTTTGCAAGGAACTTTAATTCACCTCTAACTAATTTAAACGATACTGTGATCGTTCAGGTTTGTCCTTTCAATCCACCCATGATTGGTGTCCCTTTGGGCTGATGAATGTCTACTGCAAGAGAAAGTTCTTCTACTTCCACCTCAGCCGCTCTGGCTGAAGGGGTGACACCTCCCCCGGTAGGTTCCCCTAGAACAAGTATACCTACTACAACGTTAACTCCAGCTAGCCAGGTGGTTCAACCACCAGCTCCCACAAGTTTAGTAGGTACTTCTGGTGGTATGGTCGCTCGGATTCCTAGTGTACCTATAGTCCCTACTTCCTTCACACACACTGCTTAGAGTGGTCCTATAGGATCCTCGGCTTTTGTCCAGGGTTTTCCTTGGAATGGGGGGCACATTCCCCCATCCACTCCGTACGTAGGCCCAACACCCGCATATGTAGGGGTGCAGTTCAGAAACCCTAATCCTTATGGTCAAGGTTTTCAAACTCTGGTTTCATCTCCTTTCACGAGCTCTCCTTTTTCACTTTTCAACAGAGGGATACCTGCTCCTGTGTTCCAAACCCTAGCTTCGATTGGGGCAACTAGAACCTCATACATTGCACTGCACATAAACAATCCCCTGGCTTATGGATGGAATCCTTTCCAAAGAAGCCCAACCACTTCACAGCCAGAAGCAGGGGAATACCCCACCTTCACATATGGGAATATGGGGGCAAGTCCCTCTAATTCCCAAGCTGGTAATTTTAATGCTCCGGTTAGACCCAAGCTCCCTTTCCTCACAACATTAAGTTTTCCGGACTTGTCAAAACTAATGACTGACCCGGTGAGACATAACTCCTCCTCGCCACCCGCTCCTACCAAGCCACCCTTGGATATCCCAAAATTCGAAAGCAAAGTTGGTGATGATCTGGGAGTTCATGTCACCACTTTCCATTTGTGGTGCTTTTCCAACTCACTGAATGAGTATTCAGTTTGGTTGAGGCTGTTCCAAATAACTCTAACCAGTACTACAGAAAAATGGTATATTGAATTGCTTTCTCCTGCGTTTAACAGTTTTTGGGATTTGGCTAATGTATTCCTTAGTCACTTCCAACTTCCTGTCCGATACGATTTCGGGACAGACTTGTTGTCTACCTTTCAGCAGAACAAGGCCACTCATATTTCGGATCACATCCAAGAGTGCAGAAGATAGAAGAGCCTTATTAAAGCCACTATTCCTCCCGAGTTCTTATTAGAATGGTTCCTTAAATCCCTATTTCTATATATATCTAAGGATGTATCTACTTCGGGAGTGACCAATGAAGAAGAAGCCATCCTTAGGGCCCAGCAGCTAGATTTGATATATTCTCAATCTAGGATTTTATATGAAATTATCCCTGAAGCATCGAGGCCAATGTACAATGTAGAGAAACCTAAGCCCAGACCCCATGCCGATGGTGTGGTTGGTTATGTGAAATATCCCACTACAGATTCTTTGGCTAAATAGCTCCATGAGATATCTATCAAAAATTCTACAGTGGAGGAAGCAAAGGCTGCCCCCTCACCCCATAATGCAAATGTTTTTGTACAATCCTCTTAGAAGGGCAATCAGCAGCCCAATGGGAAAATGAAGAAAGGAAAAAAGAGTGAGGAAAACCAAAACAAGAAAAAACCCACAAACAATGCTGATGGGGCAAAAAAGAAAATAAGAAGGTGAAATTCCCATGTAATTTGTGCCATGAAGATCACCTAACCCATCTTGTCCCCTTATGGAACAAGCTTAGAAGCTGTTAAAAGGCCAACAACAGGCTGTCTTGAAGGATCCTTTTCCCCAAGGACATAATTCTGCTTCAGCTTCAAATGTAGCAGGGGGCACCCCAAATGCTCCTGACCCCAATTATATCAACATGGTTTGATCCTAGACTTTAATCCAAACTAGGAACAAGAAATATGAAACAGAGGCCTCAGAGGAGGGTAAGTCAATAGGTGAAACTTCCAAACCTCTCATGATTGAGAAGCCTGCCAAACCTATGCCCAAGATACCGAAAGGTGTCTTCAAGAAAACATTGCACAATCCTAATGCTAGGGCTGCAGCAAACTACTCCGTAGTTGAATATATAGCCCATACTCCTTGTGCGATGTTGGATTTAGAGGTGTTACAGAGTTGTCCCACGCAGTGAGATGCACTCTTAGCAGCCTTAGGCAGTATGGACTCACGAGCCTCTTGGAGAATTTTAATTTGTCTGATGTCAAAATTCTCCTGCCATATCATGTAGCCTTATCGATAGATGTCATCCATGGTGGAAATACCATTGGAAGGGAAGTTGTCGACGAGGGTGCTTCTACATGTGTTATGTCCCTGTCTTGTTGGAAAGCTTTTGGATCTCTAGAGTTGGTTCCATCGAACACCCTACTTACTGCTTTTGATGGAAGGTCATTTCGTCCACATGGTATCCTACTAGCTTTTGAAAGTAAGTTGGTAGGGAAAGCAGTGTCTGTTGAGGTAGAGGTGATTGATGCACCTTTGGATTATAATTTTCTCTTGGGGAGAAGTTGGACTTATGTCATGTCAGCTATTGCATCGGTCGTATTTCAGGTGGTAGTGTTTCCACATGAAGGGAAGTTGGTCACTGTAGACCAACTCAATTTTACTCGAAAAGGCCTCATGGAGACTAACGAGTCCACCATACCATTGGTTGATCAGGTTAAACCTGCTTCAGAGAGCTTAGGGGCTGGAATGTATGCATCATTGATGGGCACATATGATATTCCAACTCTGATTAATTATCTAGGTTCTACTAGTGTAGGGAAGTCTATAGCAACGGTTGTTGATCAAACAGATCCTTGGGTTCTTCCTTCCCACCATGAACCTGAAGTTCCCTTATCGGCAGCAGAAGTAGCTTATCAATATATTGTTCATGCCACTGTTGATCCCATTCTGGTCCCTCTCACAGTATCAGAGGAGCCGGAAGAAGCCTATCTGCCTGCTTGGGGAGAGAACTCTTTGCATTCTAGAGATTACTTAGATATGGTTTTACCTTCGGATGAAGCCATTCTGGAAGCCATGTGAGGATGAGATAAGATTTGTGAAGATCTTCACCATCGATCCTATTTTCTTCCAGAGTTAAGCAGGATCGAGAACCAGGAGTTCCATATGAGACTGGCAGGCAATGTTGATACACCTATTAATCCCTTACCAAGGGAAGGAATACTTTCTAAGGGAATATGGAAAATATTTCCGCTACGATTCCTATCAACATCTCTGCAAAACCAAACGTTGTGGAAAATGTACACATCGATGCGAACTTCTCTTCGGAGGAGATTGTGATATATGCTACCTTGTTTAAGGAATTCTACGACGTATTTGCCTAGTCATATGAGGAGATTCCAGGCATCGATCCATCAATAGTAGAGCATGAAATCCGAACTTACCCTGATGCTAGACCCGTTCGACAAAAGTTGAGACCTATCAACCCATGTAAAGCGACAGCGGTTAAGGCCGAAGTTGAGAAACTGCTGAAATCCAGTTTCATTTACCCCATAGCTTTGATAGAATGGGTATCCAACCCTGTTCATGTTGACAAAAAGAAAGGGACTATACGCATTTGTACTGACTTTCAAGATCTAAACAAAGCCTGTCCCAAGGACAACTACACCACGCCATTTATAGATCAAATTATTGATGCATGTGTGGGAAGTGAAGTCTTTTCGTTTATCGATGGTTTCTCCAGACATAATCAAATCCAAATTAAATCAGAAGACCAACATAAAACAAATTCTATTTTTCCTTGGTGTACCTTCGCATACAAGAAAATGCCCTTTGGATTGAAAAATGCAGGGGCAACCTTTCAGTGGGGAATGAATTTTTCCTTTCACGACATTAAATCCTTTGTCGAACGCTACCTTGATGATCAGCCAGCACATTCTCGTAAGAGGATCTATCACCCAGATCACTTGTGTTTGATTTTTGAACAATGAAGATGCTACAAAATTCACTTGAATCCCCACAAGTGCGTTTTCTGTGTCGAGTCAGAGAGATTGCTCGGATTCATTGTCTCTAGCAAAGGCATTCAAGTGGATCCTTTGAAAGTTGAGGCCATCATAAATCTGCCTCCTCCTCGTTCTTTCAGGCAGCTTCAAAGCCTGCAAGGGAAGTCCAACTTCCTTCGACGTTTTATTGTAAATTATGCCAATATTACTAAAGGTTTAATGCACCTGTTGAAATAGGACACCCCATTTGTTTGGGATGAAATTGCACAACTTGCATTCGAGGCATTAAAAAAACCTTTGTTGTCGGCACCGTTATTGCACCCGCCAGATTACTCTCATGATTGTATATAGTATCTGGCCACATCTGAGTCGACCATAAGGGTAGTACTAGTCCAGGAAGACAATAAGATCCAAGAGCATGTCGTCTACTATCTCAGTCGTGCTTTAACCAGCCCTGAACTTAGGTATTCCCACGTCGAGAAGTTGGCCTTGGCAGCTGTGTATGTTGTTCAGAGGTTGCGTCACTACATCTTACTGAGGACCACGACAATAGTGGCGGATGTTAATCCTTTCCAATATGTTTTGTCCTAATGGATAATTGGAGGCAAATTCAATAAATGGATAGTCATTCTTCAGGAGTTTGACTTAGATTTCCAATCCGCCAAATCCAAGAAATCCTTATTTTTTGCTGAGCTCATTACAAAATTTCCAGTAGAGGAAGATGTAACCATTGAATAACACTCATTCCCAGATGAGTATATCCTTTTTATTTCCACCTCTGACCCCTGGTACGGAGATATACTTGTCTATCTCCATACTTTGAAGTACCCTGCAGCTTTCTCACGGGAAGAACAACGTAAACTATGTGTACATGCCAAGAACTACCTCATTATTGGAGATACTTTATATCATGGGGGGTAGATTCTGTTTTGTGTCAATGTCTTACCCACAAAGAAGAAGAGACTATCCTAAATGATGCCCATAGTAAACCATGTGGGGTTCATTTATCGAGGTTAGCAACGGCATAGAAGATCTTATGTGCTGGTTATTTCTGGCCCACGATCTTTACAGATTGTGTGGAAGCCATGAAGCGCTGTCATCCTTGTCAGCTTTACACTAGAAAGATGCAGTCGCATCCTGCTCCGTTATTTCTCGTTATCTCAATGGGCCCCTTCATGAAGTGGGGGATAGATTATGTGACCTGTAACCCAGTTTCAGCTGGGGGGCACAAACATATCATTGTCATTGTAGATTATTTCATGAAGTGGGAAGAGGCAATTCCCACCTATAAAGCTGACGGGGAAAATGCAGCTTTTTTCATTTTCAACCAAATTATCGCATGATTCAGTATCCCTAAAGATATTGTCACTAACCATGGAAGTCACTTCTAAAATAGCATGATGACTGAATTGACCACTATGCTAGGGTTTAGACAAGAGCATTCATCTTCGTTCTATCCTCAAGAAAATGGTCAAGTCGAGGCTGTAAATAAAACTTTGAAGACTATTCTCAAACGTACTATTAATGCAGCCCATTCCGCAATTGGTACATCATGTTGTATCCTACACTTTGGGCATATCGGACCAATGTGAAAACTGCTACAGGGTTTTCTCCTTTCCAACTCGTTCACGGAGTGGAAGCAATCACCCCGGTCGAATGCGAAATCCCATCCTTAAAGATTGTTATTCATGTGTTACCTGATACAACTGAGCTGGAAGAACGTTTATTACATTTAGAACATCTAGATGAGCAGCGTAGATATGCACTGACAGCTAACGAGGCTCGTAAAAATAGGGTAAAAAACCAATACGATAAATCGGTCAAACATCGGATTTTTTCTGAAGGGGAACTTGTCTTGCTCTGGGATCAGGACAAAGAACCCCTGGGGGTAGGAAAATTGAGGTCTATGTGGTTAGGGCCTTATGTTGTGTCAAATATGTTGAAGAAAGGTGCATATGAATTGACATATTTCGAAGGGAATAAGCTGTCTAAGCCTAGAAATGGGCTCTACTTGAAAAATTACTATGCTTAGGCTTAGCACTTTTTCCTGTAATTTTATTGTATGTATTTTATGTACAATAGTTCATCGGTTTTGTGTTTTTATACCATCTATTGGTTGTTAAAGATGTCTTCCAAGTGGTTCATAGGTTTTGCATATGGCACCAGTTGCCACACTTGTAACCTGGCTTTAGTCGCATGGGTCATTTACTCGCCCTCAGGACAGCTAGTGGCCTCTGGAGGTGCTTGCTTAGGTCCTGCTACCAATAATGTGGCTGAATACAGGGCTGTCATTGAGATTTTATGGGATGCTTTGTCACATGGTATCACTCAGCTAGAAGTCTAACTTGACTCTCGACTGGTGGTTTCCCAGCTCAATCGAGCTTATCAGGTGCAGAACCCTATTTTACTACGTCGGTTTATGCAAGTTAGGTTATTGGAAAGAAAATTTCAGTTCATTACATTCAATCATATTCTAAGAAATAAAAATTCATTAACTGATGTGTATGCTAATTATATATTGGATTGGCACTTAACAGATTTTGCATAAAAATATACAACAGACACATTACAAAACACATGTAAATAAAACCGAAAAATATATATGTGTGTGTGTGTGTGTGTGTGTGTGTGTGTGTGTGAATATATGTCCATATAGATAGGTCAATTTTTTGATCCTTAGATCCAATCATAACTGTATAATATACAAAAAATGGATCAAAGTCCATAAAATGCTCCTAGGTCTAAGCTTGACCACCCTGGTCACTTGGACCAACCTGGTCCCCCTGATCATCTCGATCACCCTGCTCTCGGGCTTCTTCATCCTCTTCGGCTGCAGCAGCCTCAACGGCATTAATATATACAAGTATTGCTTTAGCTACCCGCTTTATAAGGCATATCCAGATTGGTGGTATACCAGCCACTAGCTCCTGCATGGCGGCAGGGATATGCTCAATACGTAATGTAGGTACTCTTTGGGTAAGCCTGGCCAGCTTTCCCTAAAGAACCCTAATCAAACCCTGGTATTCTCCCACCATGGGGCACACATACATGTGTGGATCCCCAGCAGGGTGGACTGGTCCAATATCTGCATTTTAACATTTTAAAAGGATTAAAAACTCCTATACATATGTATATATATTTATAATTAAAATTCATAAAAATTTTAAAAACTTGAAAACAAAAATACTTGACTCTCCCCATGCTCCTCCAAGAGGGAGGACAAGGTCGGTATCACCTCGGAAATCTAGTCTAGCATATGGAAACTGCTCCAGTGCTGGTACTTGTCGCTACCACCAAAAGTAGAAGTTGTCATCGTATACACTCTGAACCGATCCATTGCCCCCCAAGCAGAGGAATATTTCTCCCCACCTACTCAGTCTAGGCTGACGGGGAGAACGAACTGGTAGTGGCACTACAGGACTCAACCCGGGCACCCTCTCAAAGAAAAAGGCCACCAATATGCTAGAATAACCAAAAAATTTCCGCCAACCTCTTTCATAGTCAGAGAGCTGCTTCATCATTATTGGGATTACTCCTGAACACCAGTCATATAGAGCTCCCTATAGACAATCCACTACAAGTCTCATTTGGTTCTGAGTTGCAAGGTGAATTGATGATGACCCTACAACTCTTACTATAGTACTCGCTAATACCTATAATGGCAAGCTGCGAATATGAACAATAGGGATGCAACTACCCCTCTTTTGAGTACCAGACTCACAGTATATATCTATGTAGCTATGTACACTTAGAAGGTCACTGCCTTGGCCGGTACCTTCCAAGTTCACCGGAGCTCCCCATCGTGATAAAACAGAGATAAAGTAGACATCTTCCAAAGTAAACTCTAGAAAATCACCTTGTAGGTCAAACATACCAAGATCATGATCCCAATATTTTATCAAAAACTCTAATAGGAGGACATTTGATCGCATAGGTGAGGTACAGAAGAATTTTAATAACCCACTTTGCCACAAAGCATTTACCATGGGGGCATCTTGTAGAGCTTCTTGGTCCATGTCTTCATGTTCCCTCTCCCTCCACTCATGCACCATATTTCAATATGATAACAAACCATTTATCAACCATTAAATTCATATAAAAAGTTTATTTTTTGGCCCTACATAGATTTTTTCTACCTCGCGCAGTGTACGCGACTGTCCTTTAGACAAGTTGCGTATTGTACGCGACTTGCCTTCGGGCGACCCTCGTACAGAATGCGTGTACACAACTGTTGATATACCATACCTGCATACACAGCGTTCTTGCTTTGCTAGATGTTGAAAAACATGAAAATTTAGCCAAAAATTAAACTTTGCTTGGATCAAATGAAAGAGCATGGAGTGTAGTTTTACCTGGCACTTGCGGTTTTGAGAATTGTCCACCGAGTTGTCCACAACGAGCAATCAAAGGTTGAGGTAAAACTTGTCTATTTTGGGTAAAAAATCAAATGGTGAGTCTTGATTTCTATTTTGAACTATTTATAGAAATATTATTTTAAAAGTGGGTTTTTTCTTATAGTTCATACTTTTTATATAAAAATCAAACTAATACCATATCTTTTTCTTCAATGTGACAGGTCTATGGTAATTTAAAGTTGTTTTTCCGCTCATATAGGATGGTTTTTGGTCATTCACATGCATTTTGCATTCATACCTAATCCATCTTAATCCTAGCATTACCACTTTGACCACGAACTATGGTATTTTTAACCATTAGTACCTCGTTTATGCCATTGTTCTTCCGTGGATAGGACTTTCCTCACATGAGTATCCTCATTTAGAACCCACTTATTGTTTTTTGATACTCATGATGCAGTTGTCTTAGGTTCATGAGAGTCTTCTTAGCTATTTTTCACACCAAATTGAGCCTCATTTTGGTCTCTTTTTACAAGCTATCCCTTTATAAGACTCCTCATCCTTATGGAGTTTCTTTAGGCCCAGGTCTAACTCCTCAAAATAGGCTCGACTGCCGAGTAAACTTGTCCATTCAAGCTCGTTAAGAATATGTGAATGGGCATCCACATTGGTGGTAGGTTATCTCTTTCTTGGACCATGTGGAATAATACAAGAAAGGATCACTCTCTTTTCTGCGGAATTGAAAAGAGTATTCTCAGGTATAGGTTTATCAATTTTCCAGACTTGAGGGACTAAATTTACGAAAAAGGAACACCCAGTATGAGCTCAGTTTTCTCTTTTTAGTGCTCTGGACCTAAACATGAAAAAATTTCTGAGTGTACTTCATGTCTTTGTCATGCTCATTAAACACTAAGAACAAAACATCGAGTTTATTGTTGTAAGCCCCATTTCTTGTACTCAAATGGATCTTTTTGAGTGATCTTGCTTTCCTTCACACTCGTAAAACTCAAGCTATATGCTGCTCTTGAAGGAGCATTAGGTAGGTGGTAATTTAACCTTTTTCGGACCTCCCTGACTAAGTACGAAAAAGGTTCACCTTTTCTTCTACGAGAGTTAAGAGAGTTCTTCTATGGTAGTTTATACTTTTCGGCCTCAGGAGACTAAATTGGATGAAAAAGGACCCCCCTGGAGTCTTCTTCGGAGTTTTCAGACTCTCCAAACATGAAAACACCAAGTGAGCATGTACTAGTTCGGGCTCATAAAATCCATGAATTAGTGACACTATCAAGCATTATTCCCTCTCCTCTTCAAGCTTGTCAAAAAATGAAGAGAGACTTGAGTTGACTTTCTGGACTCGTTAAAATTTAACAGGAGAGATAAGGAAGAAGTTTTCTTTTGGTTCTCAGTTGGTGGCAGGATGTCTTCCTTGAACATAGTACTCTCTATTTTTTCCGATACTCATGTCTCAGTGTTCACTTTCAGTTCAACTATCACTTCAAGTTTCTTACTCCTCATCTTGTCAGTTATACCTGGGGAATCTAATCATGTCTCCTACATGACAAATAAGTCTAGTTGTACTATCTGCAAAGTCAAAATCTTCCTTGGTTCATCTTTGTGTCATGCTCACTGTTCAAGGATTTAGCCATGCATCTGATCTGTATCTCGATTCCATCATTGTCCTATCTCTTATTACTTGTGTATCCCTTCCTTTACCCAGTTCCTAGTCACTCTTGTGATCTGTTGGAGGATCTACTGCCTTCCTCATCATAGTATGGTTTCTCATCAGCATTTCTTGACGATGAAGACCTAGAGTTTTTGACGATTGTACCTTAGGATTCACTTTCATTATTGGTGAATTCATTTGCTTCAGTTGTCAATTATCACCTATTAGTTGATAATTTGTTGAATCCTATCCATGTTCAACTTCAATAACATCTATTCACATGGCCTGGATTGTATTGGTTCTTTTGGTTTTTTACAAAGACCTTAGGTTCATATCTATGGCCTAAGTTGCGCAAGATTATGTTGTGATTACTTACATAGCTTCCAGATCTTTGAAGACACATCATTATTGTTTATTGTGGCTTCAATCCACCTTTGTAATATATGTGGTCTTGAACCCTTATCATATGATGTACTCAAATATTGTAAAGGAGCTAGTGTTCCAGTATATTGAACATGGCATCCTCAAATATGACTTTGTAATATGACATTACTATGTATTTGTTTCAAGTACTTCCTCTGCTCCATTGGACTTCTGAGTTCTCCAAGATAATGATTATAATGTATTTCAGCCATTGTTTCCCTCTAAACTCACACATTAGGGAGCATCTATTATCAACCCAAAATGGCACTTCTTTGTCTGAGTGCCGACATTCCTCATGTTGGTACACAAAAGGACATATTAGGATTGAAGTTTTCCAAAACACTATAGATGGGCATGACTTGGGATGCATTTACCTTTAAACCAGCTTGCTACATAATTTTTATAAAGGTTTATTTGTGTATGCAACTATCTCCATTGCAACCCATGTACTATATGCGACTATCTCCATTGCAACTCGTGTACTGTACGTGACTATCTACATTGCAACCTGCATACATCATCATACACGGGTTTCCTTTAAGCAACTTGTGTGTCATACATGGGTTTCCTATATTAATAGTCACGTACATCTCAGTTCGACCTTAAAATTATAAAGCACAATTAATGGAGATTAGTTGGACCCTAATCATTAACTATCCTAATTGTTTCAACCACCCCAACCTTCGAAATCACTCTATTTCCCAAAGTATAAATAGAGGCCTTGGGGAGGGCATTAATCAATCAAGATTGGAGAGCAAAGTTATGATGGTGGTATATCTTCAGAACTCTTGGAGCAGCAGAACTTAGAGTCCTTTGGTTGCAGAGGAGTCCTTGTCTCAGAAGATAGGTTGTACTCTTATCTCATTCACTGATTGTTAATAAAGAGAATTATTCTTCCAACATTTTGTTGAGTCTCTTTCATGTATTGTTATCCTAACTGTTTCAACCACCCCAACCTTCGAAATCACTCTATTTCCCAAAGTATATATAGAGGCCTTGGGGGGGGCATTAATCAATCAAGATTGGAGAGCAAAGTTATGATGGTGGTATATCTTCAGAACTCTTGGAGCAGCAGAACTTAGAGTCCTTTGGTTGCAGAGGAGTCCTTGTCTCAGAAGCTAGGTTGTACTCTTATCTCATTCACTGATTGTTAATAAAGAGAATTCTTCTTCCAACATTGTGTTGAGTCTCTTTCATGTATTGTGGTTAATGAATATATTTGATTATGTATTTGATATATTATTTATCTAACCTCTTATATATACATGCATGATCTATTACTTGAAGAATTTTCCCTTTACAGGTGAAAGAGGTGCATCCCTAGAAGCTTTGGAGAGAAGAGGAGGGGGAGAAAATCAAGCTTGGATCAATCATCCATAATCAGGTAAGTCAATAATTTCTTCCTATTCCCTTTCTATTCTCTGGTAAAGCTGATTGTCTGCAAGATTAGTAGTAAGTTGGTAACCCCCAAACCCTAGGTTACAAGGGTGCTTAATCTTGAACAACACTTACTCTTCATTCTCTCACAGTCTCTCTTCCAATACAATACAATACCATACACAGTCGTGTTACAATTCTTTCTTTTATACTGGAAATACCATGGGAAAATACTACATTTAACCCAATACCATGGGTCTGCAAAACTGTTGGCCAACACACATCCCAAAAAAATTTCTCGGGGGCTCTGCTCTTGAACCCCCATTTGTCGGGGGCACTGCCCCTAAACCCCCGTGTCTCGAGGGTGTTGCCCCTAAACCCCAAGGCAGGGGGAATGAGTGTATAGTACACCTGGGGTATAAACACAACTGAATAATATCTCTGGATCTGGAAGATCAGGCTCCATAACGAAAAATATCCCACTTGGAGACTGATCACAACAACTCCACCACTACTGCATGTAGAAATTCAGGCCTGCAGTAGATTAATTTCACCCACAACAATTAACAATTGATCATGCAAAATTATCAACAATGGAGACTGAATATGGAGCTGTAACACAAAATTATATTAACTGAGTGTACAATAGCCAACCCTGTAATAACATAGGCTGCTGAATATATAGGATACATGAGAAAATCGAATGCATAAGGAAGCATCCAAATCTAGCATAAAGCAGGCTTACCCAAAATAGGCAAATCCCCCATAGGTGTAAAAAGCTGATCCCAAATCTATCAAGGACCCCACGAATTAGAAAGGGCGCATAGGAAAGCTAAAGAGAGGTCAAATGGCAGCTCATACATGCTTTTGCATGGAGGAAAGAGTGGAGGAGGAAGAGGCAACAAAGCTGATTCACCTCACCTAGTCTTGCTTTCCTTTGTGCCTTAAAACACTGAAAAAGCAGGGAATAAAGCAGAAAAAGTAGATGGGCGCCTAGGAGGCCAGGAATAAAGCAGATTTGATTCCTAAGGCTTTCCCAAGTGCTCCATGATTCAATAATGGCAATTTTGACCTCTATGGATAGGCAATTAGCAACTTGCACATGGTGGGACTCATGGACTAGGAAAATAAGACAAAAATAAACGAATTAATGTCTAAGTGGGTAAATACTATGGGTTGATTATTCTAACACCCCCCCTTAAGCCTGAATTTATGAGTAATAAATCAAAATATAGGGCCTAGCAACAAGGCTTAGTCACCCTTTTACATACTGCAAGTCCATATGAAACAAGGAAAGAGGCAAAACCAACTTGGGAAAATCCTCCCTTAAACATGGACTGTAAAACAAAATTGTAGAATCTTGTCTCCACTCATGCTTTAACAGCATGATCAACAATCCCCAGCAGTGATTTGAGATTGATGAAGGTCTTCTCACAAAATTATTTGTGAAGATGACAGCTACTTGTTCTGAAGATGAACAGAAGAGTAGGTGAATGGTGCCATCATGCACAAGCTCTCTGATGTAGTGCATGTGAATCTCAATGTGTCTGGTTCTCTGCTTCTGAACTGGATCCTTGCAGATTCGAATGGTACTCTGGTTATCACAGTAGATGGTATTTGAGTACTCAGGTTCGAAACCACACTCTCCAAGTAAACCCTGCAACCATAAACACTGAGTTGTTGCATTGACAACTCCTCTGTACTCAGCTTCTGTAGATGAGAGTGCAATGGCACTCTGTTTCTTGCTTGACCAGCTGATTGGCCCTTCTACAAGCATGAACACATAACCTGAAGTGGAATTCATGTCAGTGCTATCACCTGCCCAATCACTGTCAGTAAAACCAATTAACTCAAGGTCAAAATTGGCTTTATAGAAAATCCCATGAGTCCTTGTTCCCTGAACAAAGCTAAGGATCCTCTTTGATGCTTTCCAATGGATCTCATGAGGCTGATCCATATATCTAGAGGCAACACTTACTGCATAACAAAGATCAGGTCAAGTATGTGTCAAATACAATAAACATCCAAACAGCTGTCTATACAAAGTGTTGTTTACCATCGGTGGAGAATCATCTTCCTCCAGCTTCACTCCTGAAATGAAAGGATTTTTTCTT
>LPNX010564986.1:899-24445 GCA_001517045.1 Pseudotsuga menziesii | reverse complement strand
CCTCAAGAGATCCATTGGAAAGCAGCCAAAAGGATCCTTAACTTTGTTCAGGGAACAAGGACACATGGGATCTTCTATAAAGCAAAATCTGATCTTGAGTCGATTGGAATTACTGACAGTGATTGGGCAGGTGATAGCACAGACAAAAAGTCCACTTCAGGATATGTGTTCATGCTTGCAAAAGGTCCAATCAGCTTTTCAAGCAAGAAACAGAGTGCCATTGCACTCTCATCTACATAAGCAAAGTACAGAGGAGTTGTTAATGCAGCAACTCAATGTTTATGGTTGTAGGGTTTACTTGGAGAGTGTGGCTTCGAACCTGAGTACTCAAATACCATCTATTGTGATAACCAGAGTACCATTCGAATCTGCAAGGATCCAGTTCAGAAGCAGAGAACCAGACACATTGAGATCCATATGCACTACATCAGAGAACTTGTGCATGATGGCACCATTCACCTACTCTTCTGTTCATCTTCAGAACAAGTAGCTGATATCTTCACCAAAGCATTTTGTGAGAAGACCTTCACCAATCTCAAATCACTGCTAGGGATTGCTGATCATGCTGTGAAAGCATGAGTGAAGACAAGATTCTACAAAAAAAATTTACAGTCCATGTTTAAGGGAGGATTTTCCCAAGTTGGTTTTGCCTCTTTCCTTGTTTAAATGGATTTGCAGTATGTAAAGGGTGACTAATCCTTGTTTCTAGGCCCTATAATTTTCTGATATATTACTCATAAGTCAGGCTTAAGGGGGGGTTTTAGAATAATCAACCCATAGTTTACCCACTTAGACATTAATTCCATTATTTTTGTCTTATTTGCCTAGTTCATGTGTCCCACCTTGTGCAAGTTGTTATTTGCCTATCTATAATGGTCAAACTTGCCATATTTGACTCATGGAGTGCATGGGAGAGCTAAAGAAATCAATTCTGCTTTATTCCTGGCCTCCTAGGTGCCCTTCTACTTTTTCTGCTTTATTGCCTGCTTTTTCAGTGTTTTAAGGCAAAAGGAAAAGCTAGACTAGGTGAGGTTGACTTATTTTTTTTCCTACACATCCTCCTCTCTTTTCTCCATGCAAAAGCATGTATGAGCTGCCATTCCACCACTCTTTAGCTTACCTATGCCTTTTTTCCAATTCGTGAGCTCCATGACAGATTTGGGATCAGCTTTTTACACCTATGGGGGATTTGCTTATTTTTGGTAAGCCTGTTTTATGCTAGATTTGGATGCCTCCTCATGCATTTGATTTCTTGATGTATTCTATTTATTCAGCAACCTATTTTATTACAGGGTTGGCTATTGTACACTCAGTTAATACAATTTAGTGTTACAGCTCCATATTCAGTCTCTTTTGTGAGCAATTTTGCATGATCAATTGATAATTGTTGTGAGTAAAATTAATCTTATGCTGGCCTTAATTTCCACAAATTTCTTGACCCTAAACTTTCCTTCTTCCTCCATTTCTCCCACTCGAACCAAGAACCTTTCTTTCCTGTGAGTTTACCAACCAAATAGACCTTTTGGATTTGATACCAATTGTTAGAAAACAGGACCGCAAAGCAATAACATATATACAGTTAAATCAATAAACAAGATGCAAAACACCATTAGAGGAAATTTGGGGTCTAAAATGGGCCTTATAAGAAAACGTGCCAACAATCAATTTTGTGAGTTGGAATTCAAAAACCAATAGAATTTCAATAAAATGAGTCAACCATAATGGTTGAATTGACATATTTGTCATAAAAGAAAACTACTTTTTTTGTTCGTATTTTCAACATATCTCCCTGTCTTTTTACTCAAATTTCAAGCGGGAGAGCTTGTTGGATGCGAAATTTAATTCTGCATCCAACGAGTACCCACACTGCATACTTTTGACAGACCCCACTACTCCAAAAACAAGAAATACCTGAAAAATTGTGATGATGATGTCATCATCACATTTTTTTAGGTATTTCTTATTTTTGGGGTAGCGGGGTCTGTCAAAAGTATGTAGTGTGGGTACTCATTGGATGCGGAATTAAATTACGCATCCAATGAGCTATCCCGCTCAAAATTTGAGTAAAAACACAAAGAGATATGTTGAAAATACAAACACAAAAAGTGGTTTTTTTCATTTTTCCTCCAAAATTAATAATTGTTATTTTATTATTTTAACTATTATTTTATTATTTTCCTTAGGAGGCCCATTTTAGACCTCAAATTTCCTCTAATGATTAAAACATTACAGAGAGACACAGATATAATGTGGTTCACCCAAATGATGGGCTACGTCCACAAAGAAATTGCCAGTCCTTTTATTACAGTCCAGTAAGATGAAGGGAAACACCCTGCGGCAAAACCACTGCACTTCCTCTTCACTCTCTCACAGTCTCTCTTCCAATACAATACAATACCATACATAGTCGTGTTACAATTATTTCTTTTATAGGGGAAATACCATGGGAAAATACTATGTTTAACCCAATACCATTGGTCCGCAAAACTATTGGCCAACACACATCCCAAAAAAAATTCTCCGGGGCTCCGCATCCTGAACCCCCATTTGTCGGGGGCACTGCCCTTGAACCCCCGTGTCTTAGGGGCATTTTTCCTGAACCCCAAGGCAGGGCGAATGAGTGTACAGTACACCTGGGGTACAAACACAACTGAATAATATCTCTGGATCTATAATATCAGGCTCCACAACCAACATAATACCCAGAATGACTACCCCAAACAAGGTGATTTCTAGCCCTCAATTAGTAGACAAATAGGACTGTCAAACTATAATAATTTCCAGCAAAATAATGACTATCCAAAATGACAAATTCCAACTCCTACAGTGACTATTCCTTTATGTTATCTTAGACTTTCAATAGGTAAGTATGTTTGTAATTTCAGAGGGGCTGGGAGTTTCCTTTAGGCTGTGGCTTGAGTGACGTTAGGGAAAGATAAGGAAGGGTGTTAAGGTAAAAAATTGATAGAGTATTAGGGAAGTATTTCAAGGTTGTGTTAGGATTAGATTGAGATAGGTTTCTCACACCCAGAATGGTTTATCAAACACCTTCATGTAATCTTACACGTGACTATCATTCTCTGCTATATTGTTATTGGGAAAATATTGCTTGATCTCGACACAATATTCATTACTCTGATACCAAAGGTATATGCTCCTCAATCATTTGATCAATTACACCTCATTTTACTTTGCAATAGTGTGTATAAAATTTAAGGTCATTTCCAGCATCATTGCCACTAGAATCAAACCCCATATTTCCAAACATATCTCGAGAGAAAAGATGGGTTTCCTACTTAAGAGGGGCATTCAAGATGCCATAGGGACAGCCCAAAAATTCCTTCACTTTGTCAAGGCAACAAACGGACTTTGATTACAAAGATAGACCTATACAAAGCATTTGATAAAGTTAGTTGGATCTATGTCAAACTCCTACTTCTTTAGGTTGGGTTTCAATGGTGTTTCATTAAGATGGATGGAGGCCTGGTTTTCCTCAACCAAATTTTCTATTCTAGTTAATGGCTCATGTTCACACTTTTTTATTGCCTCCAGAAGCCTCAGGAAAGGTTTTCCCCTCTCTCCACTGTTATTCCTTCTAGTCACTAAAGCACTTAGTAAACTGATACATGCAAAGGCATCTAATGGGCTCCTGCTATGTATAAAGACATACCAATCCTTCCCAGTTACGCATATCATGTTTGTGGAAGACCTTCTTTTTTGAAATGGCTCCACAAAAGAAGCAAACGTATTTTCCAATCTTCTATAAATATTCTCCCATGCTACTAGAATGGAGATCAACAAAGAAATAAGATTCTTAAGATTATATTTGCTTCCCAAAGAAGGGCCATCAGCTAACCCACCTATTTCTGAAGAGTATGTATCTGCACACTATGTTCCAATTGCTTATCTTTATACACACACATGAAAGCATCTACTTCCATCTCCCATTTGTGGATCTCCACAATACTTATTGTTGCATCGATTGCACAGTTATCATGGATGTTATTTTCCTTCAAGATGTGCTGGGAAAACTCATCCATCCAGAGATTCCACCTGTTAGTTCTATTCACTACACTACACTTCCTCTATGGTTTCCTTTCAACACCACTTGAGACATCACTCTAGATCTTCCATTTCACACAGAATGAAGAAATCCTTATGACAATGACAATTTGTAATTTTAACAGAGAAACAAGAGAAACAAAACCACACACCTTATCTAATGCACAGAGAGAACTGACCAATGAGAGGATCCGAGACCACCCACTGACAACTGGATATAGCACCAAAATAGGAAATACTAGCATATGAACCTCCCACAGACCTGGTGCCAAACCAACCACACAAAATATCTAGCAATAAATTGCAGAATTTAGGGATAGAAGAGAAGGGAGAATTACTGTTTTTATAGTCCACTGAATGCACCAATAGCCACAAATTCCAAACAACGCTCTGTGATGTTGGAAGCAGCGTCCATCTCCTTCTAGTAACTGTGACTATTCTAAAACCAACCATTCATAATGAAATTTAAGATGTTGGGAGGGACCATCATATCCCCCTATTTTCAAGGATCTATGTGTTAACCCGCATTCAATTCGCCTATTCTCCATTGTGCTCCATATAAATGTTGGTGTATGCAAAGGATAGCTAGGATCTACAGATTCGATCCATAACTTCCCCCATTCCATCATGGTTTCATGTTATGCCAAGTGTTGAATGGAATAGGTCTCATGATATTAGTGTTAATACTATGGAGGGTGCATGTAGATTCTAGAGACCTCCCTATTTTTTAATTTAATACCTTCATTGAAATGAACCCAATGATTGGCTTGCAAATATGCCAAAATGTTTTGTCCATGAATAACATGGTAATACTCAATCCATTCAAGATCCTATGCTTTTTGAAGAATTTTTGAACTAGACAACATAGGGGATATTCTCCTTGGAAGGCGATTGAAATTTGAGACAGAGAGACCTAATAAGAATTTTGGAGTCCCATACTACTATAGCTTTGCGAATTCTCTACTCTCACAATAATGATAGGCCTCGGAGTAAAGCTAATGCTTCTGCCATATTATTGGAAGTGATGCCAATGCCCCATGCAAACTCAATGACTTGTTTTCCTTTGGGGTCAAAGACAAACCCCCTTCCCACCACCACACTTGAAACCCCTAGTAAGTCGACTTATTTGCAAGCCCACAAAGTAGCAACTTCAGTAAGTAACATGCCCACCTAATTACAATTCTACTATGCAGTGAACCACTGGCTCAACTGATGGCAATTGTCAATGAGTTAAATGACAAATTATTGTACTTTTAATATAGGAATAAAATGCAACCAAAATGTAGTTGGTTAGTAGTTAGGAATCTGAAATTGTACTTGGATTGGTAGAAAAGGTTGTTCTGTAAATGCATGGATAGCGATAGAGGTTTAAAAATTAAGACCAAGTGTTGTACAGTGACTGCCTAATGCTCTGTTAGGAAATCAGTTTTTTATGTAGTAAAAGGAGATGATTGATTCCAATCTGGTTTAATGGTCAATGTGATTGTATGTGATTTCACTGTATGGTCTATTTCCCCTTTTCGGATATATGTGAACCATCCTAGCAATGAACAATACTAGACTTTTTATGAAAGTGAAATTTATGAAGATAAAAGGTCTTGCAGTACGGTACAAGGGCATCAAAAAAATTTGCAGGACCCAATTTTTCTTTTTGTGCTCAGGTATTTCAAGAAAAACATTTGCCATGTGAACATTCAACAAAATCCCACTCCTCACTAAAAATTTAACTAATCCCTTTTGTTGACATGAAACAACTAACTGGGATTGTTTTTCAATATTCTTGAGTTGTGAGAAACTGTATTCTAAAATGTGTTGAAGTTACAATCTATAAAGTTCAATCTATATGTTGTATGGAAACCTTGCATTCACGCATCACAATTTTTTGGGATCTATCTTATATGTTATGACTTTGGTGAAACTTCAATGTTGGAATACACTAAGCAACTATGTAAGCAACAAACAAATAATTTTTTTAAGTAAACATCATCTCTTGCTTAAGCTACACTAGATTGTTCCAAATATTATTTAGTCTCTTTGCACATTGTTTTGCTATGGCATACTACTAGTTATGCTGGTTATCTTAAGATTCATTTCTATTATGTAGTATCTTGTTTGACAGGATCCTACTCATGCATGCTATGGTCCTAAGCATGTTGAGGTAGCTAATGAGAAATTGGCCATTCAAACACTTCTCATTACAGATGAACTTTTCAGGTACCTAGTTGTGAATACATTTTATTTCATTTTATGATAAGATGGAACTTGGTGTTCATAATATTGTTTTTTATTTCTACTCATTCTCAATTTCGCAATTGTATATCTAGTACATAAACCTAATTTATAGCCTGATTAAGGATTAAGTATCTGAATATGAATAAACCATACAAATAAAATCCTTGTGAAAGTACATCACATAAGTGATTTGCTTCAGTTCGTTGAGGTGTGTTTATGTGTATTGAATAGGTCAAATGAGATATTGTACAGAAATGCAGATATTCTAACAAGGAAGAAATATGTTGAACTAATTGAATCATGAAATAATGTAGGAGGCACTGCACACATATTTTCTTCTATACATGTTTCTGGTGAATGTATGATCCCAACTTCAACTTATTTTTATTTAATTTTTCTCTTCTATCCCTCTGCATTCTTACCTAAATCTCATTTCAGTTTGAAATCTTTCTTTGGGTAGAGCTTGCACAACTATCGAAAATAGCAGCTATTTTGAGGTTTCGCATGCCAGAACTAGAAGATTTAGAGATGTGAGGGAATTTTAAATTAAAATCAAGACTTATCATCTGCATTATTATTATTATTATTAAAATTTAGAAAAGGCAATGCAGAAAATCATGATTTCATTTGTTGTATAGCATCCCTGTGTTGTCTGTTTCTGTTGTTGGGATTTGGATGAATAGATATTTTGCAACATTTTGGGTTTCTAGTTTGAAATCAAGTTGTCAATTGACTGTTGTAACACCTACATTCCTCTATGTGCATGACTATCTAGTGAACACTTAGTGGGAAAGTAATAGAAAGAAACTTTACAAAGCACATTAACTGTTGAAAGGAAGGTATACTTGGCAAAGAAAGTTTTAGTAAGAGGGGTCCACAACCTTGCTTGTAGCTTGGGATTTTATGATTGCTTAAGAATAGTATCAAGAGAAATAGTTAACAACATGATTCATAAGTATATATGGCATCACTGACTAGAAATACATGAAGGTTCATTCATTCAGTTGCAGCAAGTTGGACATCTTTCCTGGATGGCAAATAGAGGATTGTCAACATGCCTTATCTTTTAGAAAGAGGAGACATTGTTTAATGAGTATTTTGGTATTTTTATTGGAATAGGTATTTCTAAAATGTTTTTCTTTGTGTGCTTATCCTTAGACATCGTTTCGCAACAAACTCAATGACAATGGGTTATATTTCAGTAAATGTATATGAGAGGTAACTCAGCATCAAGTAGTGATTATCCATAGGCCATTCACAATATGAAGATTGCAGTTTATGTCCATCATAATTATTGTTTATCTAATCACAGTGTATAAAATTTTATACTATATATTGATTAATTTATTCCATCTGAAACTCATTTGGAAATAATTGAAATTCTAATATCGAAAGTTGGAGTTGATTCTATACACAACTTCCAAACACATACAATCACTAATTTTCTCTATACACAAAAAATACCAGTTGATCAAGCCATTGACTTGAATAAGGAAACTCACAAACGATGAAACAACCAACCTTGTAAAGGTATGCCTACATTCTACCTAATTCAGTTTTCGTGGTGATATCTACGAGAAAAATCATGATGTTTCCATCTTTGTAGATGCTGCGAAGCTTTTCAAATGGCTTGGTAATATTTCAGTTCAAGTTGGGACGATTGTATGATGGTAATAACTGTACAAACATAAGGAATGTAAGTTATGACATTATCACATTCATGACTTAACAATTCCTGGGACATGAATCATAAATATTGAAATTATAAATTCTTGGAAGCTAATATCTATACACATGGCATTTTCAATCTCCATTTCATGAAGTAAAAGGAAAACCAACAGTAGATTTTTTCACATTCAAAATAGCTTCCAATGAATACACATGTTCCAACACAAATGGAATGGACAGAATTCAGTTAGACCAAAGTTTATGTCATAGATGAAAACATAGAGAGATAATATAATGGCATATTTTCTACATTATATGAAACATAATAAAAAGAGATTAACAAACTTTAAATAAGCACAGGTTGGCTAGTTTGACTTTCACCTCATTATTCAACACACCGCCAACATTTTGAGTGTACATGAACATCTTGAACCATTTTCCACTCATCACCTGGAAAAAGAGAACTAGGGATATTTGACTTGGATATCAGAACAAAGAAGTGAGATAACCCTGAGAATTATAATTTAAGTAATGCAACCAACCTTGGAGTTCAACAAAGGAGTTGAACCACCCATGAAATTATAGATACGAAGATGCAATAAATGAAAATCATAGTATTAGAAGCCTCTTTTTCCTAATGAATATGGTAGATAAAATAAACGACATTTGAGAATCAAACAAAAAAAGTATACATAGATGACAACTCCAATAACTAATATCATTACTCGTATCAAATTTCAATATCCTATTGGCAATATGGCAGTGCAGGTTGTCATTGATGGCAACCAGATGACGATAGAGCAGCAAGAAGAGTGATGAAAGAGCAACAAGTAGAGTGATGACGGAGCAGATGACAGATGTGATGAGAGTGTTACATGGCAAAGAGATGTCCTGAAAGATGGAGGGATTCACCTTTCCATCCTCTCAACCTACTTGCATCTTGAAGGACAAAGATATTGTTATTGTGAATAAAAAGAGCGGCTAGCCTTAGATATGGATTAGATTATAAGAAATATAAGGAAGCCTAAGCTGGAAACACAAGAGGAGATAAATCAATGCATGTGTTTTGTTGAGTTGGTTGTTAAAGAATATCTTGTGGCTAGAGAGGAAGCACACTTTATGGATCAAGAGTTTCCTTCGAGTAATCAATCCTTGTTTATAGACCCAGAAAATCCCACAGCAAAGTTACAGGTTATAAGTGAGTGGATGCGATCGTATGATCTGGTAAAAGAGAATTGTGTGGATTTGTATCCATGTATTTTTACAGGAGTGGCTAATCCTTCTAATGCCTGTTAGGGTCTACTAGGTGATTGTTGGTTTTTTAGTACTGTGACGGTGTTAATAGAGGCATCATGCATATCTGAAGTTATTATAACTCCTCAATACAATGAGGAAGGAGTATATACGGTCTGATTCTGCATTCAGGGAGAAAGGGTTCCAGTGGTTTTTGATGACAGGATTCCTTGTGAATCTCGTGGGAGGCCAGTATTTTCCACTAGTAAGAAGGGTAATGAGTTGTGGGTCTCAATTTTGAAAAACGGCTTATGCAAAGCTACATGGTTCTTATGAAGCACTGGAAGGTGGGCGTGTTCAAGATGCTCTTGTAGATCTCACTGGGGGTACAGGTGAAGAAATAGATATGAGAAGTGTTCCAGTGCACTTTGATCTTGCCATTGGAAGGTTGTGGTCTCAGTTGTTGCATTTTAAGCAAGAAGGGTTTCTTCTTGGAGCATGGATTTCGTCAAGATCTGATGTTCATGTGTCTTCTAGCGGCATTATCCAAGGACATGCCTACTCACTATTGCAAGTATGTGAGGTAGACGGTCATAAGCTTGTGTAGATAAGGAATCCTTGTGAAAATGAAGTTGAGTGGAATGGTCCATGGTCAGACTCTTCACCTGAATGGACAGACATGATAAAGCACAAATTGAAATACATTCCTCTAGAAAATGATGGGATTTTTTGGATGTATGATGGGAATATTTTCAAATAAATTTTAGATCTATATATGAGTGTCGAGTTTATCCTGCTGAAATGCACAATTTTGTACACGGACAATGGCGTGGATGCAGTACTGAAGCTTGGAAAAAGCGTAGAAAAGAAAATACTGAAATTCATGAGGAGAAAAACCTTGTAACCTAGGGTCTGGATGTACCTAATTATTTTGTTCCTGATAAAATGTTCTTGGAAGAATTAAACAGAGAAGTTTGTAGGAGGAGGCTCGTGCACCATCTAATCACGATACGAATTCATCATTGCTGGGGGCTAAAGCACTAGTTTATGCACTACTGGGTGTTTCTCTTTGCTCATATTCAAGATGGTTATTACGTCAGCCCTATCCAATGATGGATTGTGAAATATTGCAGCAGTACATGCCACCAAGCGCATCATCCAAGACAAAATTGTTTCCCATCCTTTCCGGTTTTGGAGAATAACACGATGTGTCCGCTAATTTATGAGATTCCAGATTTCAAAATTGCACAGTGTCTCCCGCCAAGATGTTGGATGCCTGAAATGCACAGGTAGATGCCGAGTATATGTTTTCTTTGAAGGGTTTGGAATCCTCACGAACTAGTATATGTTTTCTTTGAAGGGTTTTGAACCCTCACAAAGAAGATTTTCATAAAATCTTCATCATTCATTTTTGAATAAAATATTGCAAATTAATATAGTTATTTGAGTATAATTTTCTTTTCTTAATTTTTATTAAATTTAATTGGTCAGTTTTTGGATTTCTTGATTAAAATGTTGAAAGAGTTTTTTTAAATAATTCATACTATATAAATAGATATAGTTATTATGATTATATTATAATGATAATTAGTAGTATATAATAATAGATATCTATTGTAATATATATTCCTATTAATGCTAAATGTTATGTTATTTTTTAAATAGGATGTAGGTTTTTAAATTAGGATTTAGTAAAACCCCTTTCCACGGATGCTATTCAAACCCAAATGATAAAAATCCCTATCAAGTAAAATACTCGGCAATGAAGCTACCGTAGATATGCTAGACTACGATTACACTCTCCAAATCGAGACATTGGAGCATACTCTTGAGGCACTCCTCTTGGAAACTATCAGTACGCTTAGAACTTGTAGTTGTGGAGTCTCATAGAATACGAGATCCATGATGAGGAGATCAAAGTGTTTTTCAAATGCACTAATTTGGTTATCCCATTTTTTCAATTTGTGTTCTCTCAAACCATCAACGAGGAGAGATAGTTCCTATATTCATCTTCTACATTTTCTTTGAATCAGGAAAGCGAAAACCAAAACGCAAGAAGAAAACCAGAAGGCATAATCAATCCCACTTCCAACAAAGCCAAAAATTTGGTGCTAGAAACCTATAAATTTATGTTACAAGGAATTTATGTCATGCCTATATTAACATTGTTTATAGGAGTATAGTTTTCAAAACCTATATTGAATTAGTAGACCACTGGGAGAAACTCAAATGAGTTAATAATATTTATGTGGAATCACACTCTAAGGGAAGGAATCCAACTCAATGATGATAATCTAGTCTAGAAGTCCTAGGACATGTGCTAGAACATCATGATGATAGATGATTTGGTGTTTCTAGATGAGCTGTGACACATGGGGTGGTCTACATTTTACTAAATTATAACACTGCAGATGGATTCAGAGACCCTTAAAGGGGTCTCTGAATCCATCTGGAGTGTTAGAATTTAGTAATATGTACAAATTCATTGTCAAATTTTCAATTTTTTCCATTGTCGGAGTGACGCAAATAAAAATGACCAATTGTTATATGGTCATTTGTAGTATACATATCTTGTGATCAAATTTGGTCATTTATCTTGGTTTTTTTTAGTTGGTTTCTATCTCGTGACCAAAAGTGGTCATTTATCTTGGTCATTTTTAGTCATCTCACTTAGAATTATGAATTTTGGTCATTTGTCCCTTTCAAGAGACTGTGGTGACCAAAAGTTTTGGTCTCTTGGTCACTAATATCTCATTTTCCACTAGTGAGTGGCAAATGAGAAAGGGGCTTATCAAATCCAATATCCCTCCCAATTTCTTATTGGAGTTGTCCTTGAAGCCTTTACTGCCTTTCATTTCAAAGGACGTGTCCACATTGGAAGTTACAATAGAGGAAGAAACAATTATCAAGGCCTAGCAGCTAGATCTAATCTACGCTCAGTCTGGTATTATTTATGAAATTATCCCTGAGGTTCCAAGGTCTACTAATTACCTTGAAAACCCCAATCCCGGACCCCATGTCGATGGTGTGGTTGGTTCAGTAAGTACACCCATTGTAGAATCATTGGCTAAGAAGCTCCATGAGCTGTCAGTGAAGCAGTCTGCAACAGAGGCAGCTAAGACTACCACTCCCTCATCTCAAAGTGCTAATGTCTATTCTGCATAGTCTTCCCAAAAGGGTAATCAGCAGCCTAGTGGGAAAAAGAACAAAGGGAAGAAGGGTGAGGGGAAACAAAATAAACAAAAACCCACAAATAACGCTAATAGGGGTAAGAAAGAGAAGAAGAAGGTTAAATTTCCTTGCAAGTTGTGCCAAGGATACCATCTTACCTATCAATTCCCCTTGATAGATCAAGCACAAAATATGCTTAAACAACAACAACCGACTGTTCTGAAGGATCCATTTCCTGAAGGACAGAATACATCTTCTGCTTCAAAAAATGATGGGGCACACCTAGTGCTCCTACTGATCAAAATTATATCAACATGGTCTGGTCCAGTACTTTCTTACAGACAAGAAACAAAAACTATGAATCAAAGGCTCAAGAGAAAGGTAAGTCTACTGTCGAAACTTCAGCCCCTCTCACCATTGAAAAACCAACTAAAACTATTCCCAAGATACCTAAAGGTGTGTTGCAGTTGCAACATTTTCCCAAAATTCAAAAAATTTCAGGACCCTCCTTTAATTCATTTTGGCTCATCTTTTGGGTTTGCTTGATGTTTTGCACAAAGATTACTTTTATGCCAGCGATGTTTCATTATTTGTTTTAGTTTTTCCTTGCCATTGGAAGTGTTTTGGACTTTTGAGTCGGAAGTCTAGTCATCTGCACGCCCACCGTTGCGGAAAGGTAACAAGAAGCCTAGTCCGATCCAAGATTTGTTTTCTCTGATGCTTTTATTTATTTGTCTTAATTGGTGGCTTGTTGGGATACCGCCGGAACATATTGTCTCTATGGTTTCCGCAGTTGTGGATGGCGCATTGCGAAGTACCCCGATGATTGCATTAACTTCTTTCAACCCCGCCATTTTTGTTTTGTTGATCCTTGGGATTTCAACGTTCATCGTCATGGCTTTGAAAAGTGTTATCTTTCCGGCGTCGTTTGATTTTATTTTCCGCGGGACCGAAGTTTTTGGTCGAAGTCATGTTTGTTTTTTCTTCGATTTTTTCCGGTCTACGGAACTTGGTTTCTTTTGTGGTTTCGTCGTTGCGCTCCAGCCTTCTATTGCTCTGATGCTTTAGTCTTGCGAGCTCCGATGTGAGTATTGATTTATTTCTCTGCCGATGCCTTTGCAGTTCTCCTAAATTTTTCATCCTCCGCCATTACGGAGGCAATGTTGACTTGGTCACTGACCCCTTAGCCTTTTGCCGCCCGATGACTTTTTCTTCCCGCCGATTATAGTTGACCGGGGAGTATATATAGTGGAGTTGGGTGGTTTATTATTTTATCGTTATTTTGGGAATTTTATCTATGCTGTCATTTTCGCTTGAGCAGACCAGGATTCTCGCTGTCAGTACCCTCGCTCCTAAGTGGCTCCGCTGTGGAAGTTAAATGGTTTTCCTCCTGCCAGTTGCGCAGCAGTGCCAGGTAGGCCCTTATGCTCGTTTTCCCATTCTGTTCAATTGGACAAGCTGTTTTGTTGTCTTCGCAGTTAGTGTTTTACTTAGGTTTCCGTCTTGACATGTATATATTTCTGAGGTAAATGGTATGGCTGTCAGTGGGGGGGGGTTTTGTAGTTTACTTGATGTTTTCTCCTGCGGCCGTTATGGTTTTGCAGCCTACACTCAATTGCTGAGGAACCGGTGTGGACGGCCGTTACGCTGTCCGCACCAATTTTCCCCATTGTGTGTTTGGCCATCCGGGGGGTTTTCATGGCTTTCTTATGAGGCCGTGATGACTAGCTCCATAGTTCAACCGCTCACGTATTCACAAACTAGGACCTGCTTGTTGTTCTACTGCCCGCTTGGGGTGACCTTGTTCAGTTTCGAATCTGAACCCTAGACCGGTCTAGGATGGACCGTGAAGTGAGAATTTATAGTCTTCTAAGGTGCTTTCACCTGTAGCGTCCTACTGGAGCTAATTAGATTAGGTACCTTCTGTGTTCCGCGTAACATGGAGGTCATGGCACCGAGAGAGGGTTCAGGACTATTTTCATTTTGACAAAGGCCGTGTTTTCCCAAATCCAAACTTTTTTGGACTGAGTTGGTTTTAGTTTTGGGCAGGAGCATTTGTTTGAACATGGTTTGCTTATTTTTTATAAATGTCGTCATGTTTAACACATATGAGGTAAAACACTTATATTGTTATCTTTATCTTTCAATGTTGTCCAGAAATGACCTAACAAAATCTAAAATACATTTATGTACGTGACAGGGAAATTCCTCGAAACTTAAGATGTCTAAACATCAAAAGAAGAAGGATTCCGCGGTCGAAGAGGAACCTGAAGTCGAGGTCATCACCAGAGTCGAATACACTTACGAGGACACCAAATGCATGATTGGTGTAGAACCCAAATATCAATGGGGGGATATTTACAGATTGATTACATGCTGAGAGGTGCCTGGCATAGGTTTTGAGGAAGAAAACATCTATGCCAACATAGAGAGGTCCTCCCTGATGAAAATTGCTACTAGACCTGAGCTTTTTCCATGCTCAGAGGTGATTGGGTGGATTCTTCCCAGGGCAGATGTAACCACCATGATTCTGGAGAATGTTGATAAGCAGGGTTATGCTGCTTATATCCCTAGATATGTGGCCCTGGCTTACCACTTACCAGAAGCACAAATATATCTGACTGAAGACTGGCTGAAAAGCATCAGGATGGAACTAGTCGAGACACTGAAGAGGATGCTCATGCCTGGAAAAAACTTTAGAAACAGGCCCGCTGGAGAGTATGACACTGCAAGTCTAAGAACCCCTTACAGGTTCATCGCCCTGATGCTGAACAGGATTTTTGGGAGGGCCCACGGTAAAAGTTTCAAATTAGAATGGGTACCTATCATTTTCTATGTTGCAACACAGGGGACCATGTTCAACTGGGCCAACATTGTGTCCAATAGCCTCTCGGCGTGCATGGCATCAGCATTAGGAGGGGTGTCTCAAAAGAGATCAGATTTCTACATGAGCTCCATACTGATTGATTATGTATTATGCAATCAACCCTTCCCCAACCTAAGGTGTATCTGGGACCGGGAAAGAACACCAGTTTACTCAGCATATAAGCCACTGTGGGCCCACAAATACCACAGTCACTACAGGGAAGTGTGTGAGCACTTCATTATGCCATTGTATACCCTATTTTTCTTGAAAGAGTGCAACTGCATGTCGGAGGAGGCATTACAGGTGATTGAAGAGTATGCTAATTATTACTTGACTGAGGATGGACTATATTTCAGAATGTTTGGATGCTCTAGAGCTCCCTCACTACTGCCTAGATATGCCACAGACTATGTAGTCCACAAACAGGTAGTTAGACAAGTATTTCTAGATGGCATAGGGAATTTTCAATTTTAACATAAGAAAGCAGCGTACCCTCCTTTGCCATTCAGATTGGGAAGTTACAAGTTTACCAGGGTAAAGAAGGCCGATGAATTTGTAGAGGAGTTGGAGAAATTCCATTTTTGGGAAATGCGTTTCCACAGGAATGACTCCCGAAATAAGGTGGTAGAGCACTGCAAAGAGGTGAATGTTCATTTTGAATACACTAGCCACTAGGACAGAGTGGAGTCCATTTTCCGCAGTGCACAGAACATGACGGCCTTAAGAAGAAGGTTTAAAAAGAAAATCACCACCAAAGGTGGAAAGGGAAAGGACAAGCAGGAAAAGTCCGAGGAAGAGGAAACCAGGAAGAGAAATGAAGAGGCTAGGAGGCTATCCCAAGAGGCCAAAGGCTAGCTAAAAGGAGAGGAGGAGGAAAAGAGAAGAGCTACACAAGAGGCAGCCAGAAAGGCAGAAGAAGCTGCCAAAAGCGAAGAAGAAGAAAGAAAAAGGAAGATAGATGAAGAGTTGAAGAAGTAGGAAGTAGAGAAGATAAAGCTGACATAGGCAGTGATAGAGCAATCAGCCTCTGATGCGGCAGACAGTCCGGCTCAAGACTTGGAAAACCCTGACATTCAAGAGCCTGAAGCACCTGCTGCCAGCACACCAGGACAGGCCATGGTCCCCACCCTTAGATTAATCCCATTTGAACAGAAGAAAGGGGAAGAAGTACCGTATTTTAATACTATCTTTTATGATAAAGAAAAGAAAAGGATAGTAAAGAGGACTAAGAAGAAGGTTGAAACCGGGGGGTTGTCTGGTAAAATGATAAATGATACAATTATTGTATACGGGACAGACAAAGACCCCAGGTTCACTATCAAAGCGGGGGCTGCATTGATCCATGTTTCCAAGGACAATGTAGATAAAATAATGACGGATCTTGAGCAATCGAAGAAGTCTTCTTCTCAACTCAAAGATACCCTAAGAAAGGAAAGAGAATAAAATGATAGGTTAAAGAGAAAGTTTGAAGACATACAAGAGGAAATGAAGTCTTCAAAAGCTGAACTTCAGCTCCTCCAGATAGAGAAGAAATCTAT
The DNA here is from genome assembly GCA_001517045.1 of Pseudotsuga menziesii. Taxonomy (NCBI): domain Eukaryota; kingdom Viridiplantae; phylum Streptophyta; class Pinopsida; order Pinales; family Pinaceae; genus Pseudotsuga; species Pseudotsuga menziesii. Next base: position 7,675 of record LPNX010564986.1, on the reverse strand, counting down.
GGAGACTGCCCAAGAATTTCTGGAGAAAGTGCAGCAAGAATATCAAGAGTTGAGGGCAGAAAAGGAACAGCTGCTAGGTAGGATAGGGAATTTGGAGCTGCAGAAGGCTACCTTGGAGGAAGGTGAAAGGCATTCTTAAGCATAGAAGATAGAACTTAAAGAGCAGATTACCTCGTTGACAGCAGCTTTAGAAGAAGCTAGGGAATAGCAGGTTAGTCTTCAACCTTTCAAGGAACATTTTCTGGCATAGAGAAGCAGAATGCACCAACTACAGATGGCCATTGAGGAAGAGCGGTGTAAGGTATCGCAGGTGGATAATCGGCTGGAAGAGATTTTGGAAACCTCTTCTTATTTTATTGACAGATCTCAGGACATCTTGGAAGTCCTGACATGAAGGATGGTAAGGTTAGAAGCTAATGAAGAAACTCTTGCAGAGTTACCCTCAAAAGATCAACAAGCTCTCAGGCAGGACTACGATTTGTTGGAGTTTGCCATCAACACAGCCGAAGAGTTCAAGAAGGCTGTTAAAAATACAAGAGGGGCATGCGCAGAATTCTTCAGGAGGCTTATGATTACTTATAATCGATGCCAAGTAGAGGCTAAGCAAAGAATGGATACTTTTCTAGAACATGGCCTGTTTTTGAAAATTTTGCAAAAAAGGTATCATGAAGATGAAAAAAGGATACAACACATTAAAGTGTTAGATGAGCAGACCTTAAGGAATGAGGTAGATCATTCCATGGTTAGTGTGCAGCTGTTAGAATACCAGCTTCGCCTGAGTATAGCCAAAATTTAAGTCATCAAAAACCAAGGTGCAAAATTCGAAATAAATATTTGATTCTTGGAACCTTATGAATTTGAAAGTATTGCTTCAGAGGCCTCAGCATGGAAGAAATTTTTGAATAATCAAGCGGGGCCCTCCTCATGAACATTTGTTCACTTTTGTAATATTTTGTAAATTTTATAAACACTTAATGAAAATAAATTTTGCGAGGCGAAGAGTTGGGGAAGCCCAAGAGTCATTCGTGGGCAGCCCAATAGTCTTGCTCTTTTGTATAAATATAGAATATTTAGATCAGAAAGGGGACTTTATCCCAGTTAGATTAGTGAAGACTTATTGTAAGAAGAACTATTTCCTTTTGCAATAGAGAATTACAATTTTCCTGTTGGAGAAATCTTGGTGGGATGTTCAAATGTTATGCTATGGATTTGTTGAAGAGGAACTATTTCGTTTTCAGCTTTAGGTTCACTAACTGTGAGATCGTTCTAACTCTTAGGACCTATGTTCTTGTCTGAATGATTTTTGGTTCATTTTATGAAAATTACCACCATGAGTAATGAATGTTGTTCATAAGCAATTGGTTATCTGGTTGTCTAAATATCTTTAATTGCTCATGTGTTTTTGGAAGAAATATTAGCTATCTGAAATTTCTCTTTATAATGCATGCACAAGATACATTACTCATTAATAAGTGACAATCTTGCTCCCTATGGATAGGTAGGTAGTTAGATTTAATTTCTTGTTGTGTGTGTGATTTAGATGCATGAGAGTTTAAGATGAGAGGTAAGAACCTGCACATCACATTGTGAATACTCCTTGCATTCTCTATCAATCTGCATGTTAAATAGGCACTTGCATATCATACTGAAAGTAAAAAATACAAAAATATACACGGTGGACCGGGCCACAACCGGTAAAACTTTTTTTTACTTGACCTACGGTAGCCGGACCGCAAACCAGATGGATTCTCTACACCAAACAGTCATGGGCTAGTTGGGAACTTTGACTGGGGAGAATCCCTTGCTGTTGTTGCCTGCAATTTTCTAGGCCTCAACAAGGTGTCTTCAAGAATACATTCCATAACCCCAATGCGAGGGATGCTTCTAACTATTCTGTGGTAGAATACCTAGCCCAAACACCTTGTGCGACGTCGGATATAGAAGTACTACAAATTTGTCCTTTTGAGAGGGATGCACTCTTAGCATAAATAGGTAGTATCGACACGACGAGCCTGATAGCCAAATTTAATCTTTCTAAGGTTAAACAACACTTTCCATACCATGTGGACTTTTCAATCGATGTTGTCCATGGCAGAAAAACCATTGGACAAACAATGGTTGATGATGGTGCTTCCACATGTGTTATGTCGATTTCTTGTTGGAAAGCTTTGGGATCCCTGGAGTTGGTCCCATCAAACACTTTGCTTACTACTTTTATTGGAAGGTCTTTCCATCTGCATGGTATCCTACCATATTTCTAAATAAAGTTGGTAGGTAAAGGAGTTTTTGTTGAGGTCAAAGTGATTGATGCTCCTTTGGACTATAATTTTCTTTTAGGGAGAAGTTAGACTTATGCCGAGTGTGCTATTCCTTCATCTGTCTTTTGATTTTAGTGTTTCCACATTAAGGGAATTTGGTTACAATTGACCAACTGAGTTTTACTCGGAAGGGTCTTTGGAAATTAATGAGTCCATGGTACCATTGATTGATCAATCGAAACTGGCCAATGAAATCTTGGGATTTGGAATGTATACATCACTGATGGGCACATTCGATATACTAGCTCATATTAATTACTTAGGTTCAATAAGTGTTGGGAAGAATATCTCTTTGGTTGTAGATAGAACATACACTTGTGTCCTACCTACGAAGAAAGAAACTTAAGTGCCCCTATCAACAGTATAAGTAGATTATCAAGCTATATTTAATGTTGTTGTCAATTCCATCATGAATCTTTCAGTCTCAAAAGATTTGGATGAAGTTTACTTTCTCTCTTGGGCAGAGAACTCCACGTATTCCTATGACTGCTTGGATATGCTTTTTCCTTCTGACGAAGCCATTCTCATGAAATCCATGATTGGACCACAAAACATTTGTGAAGATATTCACCAAAATTCCTTCTTCCTTCCAGAATTAAGCAAGATAGAGAATTCAAAGTTCCACGTGAGACTTGCAGAGGGTGTTGATCAACCCGTTAATCCTTTGCCTAAAGGGGGGGTATTTGTCAAGGAGAATATGGAAAACAACTCGACCACGATTCTGATTAACATCTCTGTGAAACCCAATGTTGTGGAAAACGTACATATAGGTTAAAAATGTTCTCCAGAAGAGATTTCCATTTACACTTCCTTATTTAAGGAATTTTCTGGCATATTTTCCTGGTAATATGAGAAAATGCTAAGTATTGATCCATCGATTTTTGAACACGAAATCCATACCTACCCCAATGTAAAGCCTCTTCGATAGAAGCTTGGACCAGTAAATCCATGGAAAGTGGCAGCTATTAAGGCTGAAGTGGAAAAGATGTTTAAAGCTGGGTTTATTTACCCAATTTCTCTAACAGGATGGGTATCCAATCCCATTCTGCTGGACAAAAAATAAGGGACTATACGTGTTTGCACTAGATTTCATGATTTAAACAAAGCATGTCCCAAGGATAACTATAACACACCATTCATCAACCATATCATTGATGCATGTGTAGGTAGTGAGGTATTTCAATTCATGGACGGTTTTCGGGCCATAATCAAATTCAAATAAAATCAGAAGTCAATCTTAAAAAAACCTTTATTTTTCCTTGGGGAACTTTTACATATAAGAAAATACCCTTTGTCATAAAGAACACTGGAGCTACCTTTTAGTGGACAATGAATTTTTTCTTCCAATACATAAAGCATATTGTTGAACATTACTTAGATGATATTTAAACGACGCGGACACTATAAAATATGCTTAAATTCCCATAAGTGTGTTTTCTACGTCGATTCGTGGCGGTTACTAGGATTCATTGTTTCGAATAAGGGTATACAGGTGGATCCATTAAAAGTTGAGGCCATTGTAAATATGCCTCCTCCTTGTTCTATCATGCAACTACAGAGTCTACAGGGAAAATCTAATTTCCTTCGATGATTTATAGTCAACTATGCCAAGATCACAAAGGGTTTCATGTGCTTGCTCAAGCAATACACCCCATTCCTATGGGATGAAACTGCACAACACGCTTTTTAGGCATTGAAAAAGGATTTACTATCGACTCCTCTCTTGCGTCCACCAGATTACACTAAAGATTTTATATTGTATCTCACTGCATCTAATTCGATGATAGGAGTGGTACTAGTTCAGGAAGATGACAAGATCCAAGAGCATGTTGTCTACTATTTTAGTTGATCATTAGAAGGTCCTGAACATAGATACTCACATGTCAAGAAGTTGGCATTGGTGGCAGTTTATGTCGTCCAAAGGATTCAACACTATATCTTGCTAAGGACAACCACAGTGGTTGTTGTCGAGCGAAATTGATGTCGTTTTAATTCCGTTGCAGTAATTGCCCAACTAGTTATTTACTTATCAATCCGGGGTACGTAAACTGACGAAGCACGTGCACTGTTTGTGCAGGACTGAAGTAAATTTAATCTAACTTAATCTAAATTGCTGAAATCAAATTAATCTAGGAAAGCATTGAACACTAACTAGGAAAGCATTGAAACACTAACTAGGAAAGCATGGAAATTGCGTAAGAGAAATACAACATGTGAAGAGTTAACAACAATGACATAAGTGAGCTCACATCCACAAATCAATAATCAAATGACAATCATGAAAATATAACAATGAAAGCTTAAATCACATTAAGGATCTCAATCAAGACTAATCTAACAAGTACAAAATCCAATCCAATGCACTTCCATTACAACCCTCCTACAAGCTTAATCACAACCTAATTACAGCTTAATGGAATGGAGAGGGAACACTCTCCTTTATACATGAGAGGCCTTAAGAAAAAGATAAGAACAGATCCACTATTCTCTCAACTACTCTCAACCACTTTCCTCTTATTACAAGATATGGTTCCTTCAAATCCTCATAAATCCTAGAGAAGATATGCCAACCAAATCTTCCATGATCTTCTCCTTAAGAATAGGCTTGAATACTATCTCCTTTGGAATGATGTAAGAGATATTCGAGAAGTCTCTTTGGATTAATCATTTACATATTCCTACACATTACAAAGCTCACACATAATTGAGATATATATGTGAAAAACATGTATATTTTCTAATATTTAATCATAAATTCACTTAAAATACTAAAATGAATAAAGTGGAAAATAATAATGTAAAACCCACATAAATGTATGAAAATGGTATGATAAAAGGGTAATGGGACGATGAAATGTAAGGAATAGGGAAGATAAAGTGGATGAAAAAGGGACATTTTTGAGACTCAACATCTCTCCCCAACTCAAGGTGTTGCATGTCCTCATGCAACCATGCATGGATCTTCTGAAGAACCTTTGGCATCTAAACTTTGGCTTTGAATGATGATGTCTTATGAGTGTTTCCAAGATATAACAGCTCATGAGTAACAACTGGCATTTTCCTAAGGTTGGTTCTTGTGTAACAACCATGAATATAAAGAATGTTGGTTCTTGTGTTAACAACATTCATTTCATTATATTTGTTTTTACTTGCTGTTATGATAATAATTGTAACCACACACTTCACTGGAAATCATAAGCTATCAATGTGCATAAGAGAGCATCACTGAGTATAAGAAAGCCTTTTCTCAATCGGGTATGAATCATGCCAATGTATATCAATGCATGAAGTAAAGTGCATCAGGGGATCGTTGGAAAAGAAATTTTTGGGAATGGTAAATGGGATGAAAATGGAATGATGAAAATGGAAAAATGTGGTGATTATGACGATAGTCCCCCCCCCAAACTGAATTGGTTGCATGCCCTCATGCAACATAGTGTAGGTCATGGAAGGGAAAAGGAAATGAAGTGTGGTGAGGGAATTTTCCAAAATATTCAAGTCAGCATAGAAGGAATTTCATGATCAAAGCTTAGAAAACAACATACCTTCACTCACCCAAAATATAGATGAACTATGTAATAGGAATGTAGCTGTTGCAGCTGCTGGATCAGAAAATCGTGACTAGTACTGTAGCTGCAATTACTGTAACGACTGGCACAAGGAATATGGGACTGTGACTGCTGGAAGATGGAAGGTGTCATTGGTGTAGGATCAGGAAAATGTAGCTGTGAATGACGTCGTTGCTGTAACGTGAAAGATGGCACTGCTGTAGGAACATGTGAAAGGTGACTGCTATTGTAGCAGCACTACTGTAACAACAACTGCTGGCACTGATGTAACTGCGGTAGCAGCGACTACTATAACAATGATGGTTGTAACAGCAACTGCGGGAACTGCAACGGCTATCACTGCTGAATCAGAGAATGGGAAGTGGAGGAATCTGAACTGGTGCTGTGGAACTGTCAGGCTCTCATAGATGAATGCAAGCTGCTGTAACTGCTGCGGGAATCAGGAAAAAGTGTATAGTCTTCATCCGCTACAAACCCGATGGTACAATTCTAATCATGCGAATGGATGTGTTGATGTCGAGCATGAAGAGAAATCACTGGATTACCGACCGTTGATGAATGCCGTTAACCAGTGCGAGGCAACTCACCATTGATGTCAATGAGTGACAAGGTACCTGAGTACATATTACGAAGTGCGAATGGATGTGCTGATGTCGAGCCACTTGCAAGATCTGATGATCAAGGGACATTGATGTATTCCCATGATCGTCAGCAAGAGAACTTGCCATTAAGGCATGCAAGCCTCTAGGTACTCAAAATGGACTCTAGTCTATATCCCAGATGATGTGCTGATGTCGATGGGGCAAGACTGTTGAAAGGTGGGCCTTAAGGAATCCCATATCAGTCAACACGAGTTTTTATAAAAATATTTGGTAGGACTATAACAAAT
>LPNX010564940.1:855653-951107 GCA_001517045.1 Pseudotsuga menziesii | reverse complement strand
ATAATACAAACACATTTATTAAATTCCAATTAAGTTGTTGGTTTTTCCCACCTGCACACCAACCTTGCTTGTTCATGACCTTGCTAACCCAAATTTTGTGTGCACCAATCAACTACTTCTACTGAGCACTTGAGTCGAGATGCACTATGACTCATTTGGTACCTCTGAAGTGCTTGTTTCACGCATGCACCTACTCCATCATGTTCATCCTTTCTGTGCCCTGTTTCAAAAAAGCTCCAGGTGTGTTGAATTCGCATCTCTTTGTGAAGGTGACTCAACCAATAAAATGAGCGTGCCAATTTGAACTGCCCCGCACACCCATATGACCAAATCCAATGTTCTGTAAATGAGACCCCATTCTTTTTGAATGAATCATAAATCAACCCAAAGCAGTGTTGAACAAACAACGTGTCATGCTCACGATCATCACTGAAATAAAAATGATATTCCTTGATCACATCGCGTGACTAAGGAGTGTTATCCCTACCATCAATGCTCTCTTGAGCATATCTATACAATACATGTATGAAGATGGACACCTAGTCGGAGTAATAATACTCACTTTGCATCTCTCTTTGAAGAGCAAATGTGTGATTATCGGCAAAGTCTACCACCGATAGGATTGTGCCTGGCTCAAAAACCTCACAAGAATGCTTAAATTCTAAAGCTTTCCGCCTAGACCTGTGGGAGTTTTTAATGTATTTGTAAATTTGACTTTGAAACTTGTCCATGAAGTCTGAAATAAGAATATCATCCTCGAGCAAGTCGATCCTCTTAGATGGAACATGTGAAGAAGATGATGGATTCATGGAGACATACTCATATCTCTTCCACTTAACTGTGATATCTGATAATCTAGGGTGTTTTGGATCAATAGGAAACTTCCTATGGAACAATGCCAAATCCCCACATTCATGGCATCTTCTCCCACCTACACACCTTTTATTGAAAACACATTTTCAGGATTCCTATTGCATAGTATCATAGAAATAAAATCCCGCATTATGTGAGGAGCTAGTTCACCATACCAAAGGTTTTTGAAAAAATCCACAAATGTGTCGTAGTATAACTGGAATTCAATGTGGTATCGACAACAACAAGTGTCATGAATCATATTCGGCCTAATATACCATGGTTTCAACTTATTGAACATGGTAAATGAGATCTGGACACCAGGATTTGATTCTTTGAATTTCTTGAACAAAGCAACTCCTGTCATCTCCATAACATGCTTGCAATGCTCCTTATAAATGCCTCTTCCAGAACGTTGTCACAGGACATGTTTTCGATATGGTATAGCACGAGAATGGTTGTCCCAATACTCTATCACCTTCTCTTTGATGCTCTCTTCCATCCTGTCTTTATATGCTTCTCTGCATATAAGAGCCCAACAAGCAACTTCATCATTTTCATCTATCTTTACCCTGAATTTAGTGTATTTTTGCAATGTTTTTCTTGAAACGTGGAGCAGCTTGACATTGTTACGACCATTCGATTTCTTGAGGTGCTTCATGCTACAATAGCAGTTGTAATTTCCCTACAAGCAACGCTGATATTGGTTTTCTTGACTTTCCAAATGCAGATAGTGCAGTTGTTACATTTTTTGTTACATTCTCACCTGCATTTTTATTTTTAACATCCTTAAAACCCAACAAATTTGTGGCACGTTTCAATTTTTTGTGTTTTATCAATCCATGTAGGATTTGAGCTTGTGTAATCACTGATTTTTGTTCAAAGTACAACTTGATTATGTTACTAACATGCTCTCTGATTGTCCGATCAAGGGTCAGGTTACCAAACTCTTCTTGAGTGGCATCATCCAACCCTCTTAAACAATTAACAGCCATTCCAACGTCATTGAAGCTCCCAATTACACTTGAGAAATCAGAGGGTGCACGATCTTGTGATGGCTGGCCAGGATCTAGCAATAAACAAATACAAACTCAAAAATAAATTTACAAGCTCAAAAATAAATACAAATAAATGCAAGCTCAATAATAACAAATGTTTTATTTTAACACTTATCATATTGCCATTGTTAGTTAAAAAATTATCAAATAAATTATACAAGCTTGAATAACATTTTATTTTAAGTTTATCATATTGCCATTGTTTGTTAACAAATTAACAAATAAATGAAAACAATGGTGGTTGTAGTAGTAACTAGAGATGAATATAGACCCCAGTTTAAATCGGATTTCTAATGGTTAAAAGGTAGTCACTCGACCACCAAGGTTGTCTCAAGCTTGAGTATTGGGGAAATACCCCTCACTTCACGGTGCAGGTAAAACTGCTAATCGCTTGACCACAAACGATAGCTCTTTGGTTTTCCTCATAGGTAGGAATCTAGTCAATCCGGTAGGGGTCGTTTCCATTTTCGCTTGGCAGGTCCTCTCATTAGCCAGCTACTTCGGGGTTCCTATGATACTCCTCATAATGAGTTTTAGGGCAAAGCCCAAGTACTTCCCACAGTTGTTGCAGATGAGACTTATGTCCCAATCTGGATGTTATTAAGTAAATTAGGTTATTAAGTATGATTCCTAGTCATTTGTACAAGATTGCAATGTAATGTAATTGTAATTGTAAAATTGTAATGTAATTGTAATTGTAATGTGATTGTAATTGTAATTGTAATGTAATTATCATCATTATCATATACTAGACTACAATTATGTTCAAGTTTATATTAATACCCTTGATTCACTCGGTTGATGTTATAGTCTCATACGTCTATTTGGTTTCAACTAGGATGTTGAAATCTTATCAGTTCATACAATTAGAATCATTTTTTCTTATATATTTTTCAGAATGCACCCAAGATCTATTTTGAGAGTTAAAGTCTTCAAGCATGCCTTCCTTACAAAAACAAACAAATAACACATTGTATGTGGTAGAATGAGGGCATATATTGTTGTTGAAGACTTCATAGAAGGGATTCCTAGTGCCATCCAACTTTTCTTCCACACATAAACCATCTACTTGTATAAATTAGGCCAAATATGCCCCAAGCAAACCCACACCAACTCAAAATAATGTTCTAAGTTTTTCCTTGCTTGACCTTGTAGTTCTTAATCAATGGTGACCTCTTATATCTTAATCTATCCTATTTTTAAATGGTTACCGTAGATACAGAATTTCATAATTAATAAGGTGTCCATATTGAATTCTCCTTTGTTATATTTCCTTCCTCTTATTATTGTCTCCTTGATATAAAGCATGCAGTTTTGAAAAGAATGTCCTTAGGAATTAGTCCTACACATTGAACATGAAGGAAGGAGAATATGTTACTAAATTTGTGATTCACATTCAAGACATGGAAGGATAAATTGATTGTTATTAGACTCAATATGGAGGAAAATTACATTTTCGGACTAATGATCAACATATTGACAAGTGTTTCAATCTTCTTCTACTAGAGTTAATATGTTACATAAAGAAATTGATTTTTGTTTAGATTAACTACGCAATATCTTATTAACATGGTCTATGCATTTCTTTGAGAACATTGTTAAATAATCCATGCATATTAATGTGCTTCTATGAGATTGTATTGTGAAGTAGAATCCAATAGAGCGTCAACCTTGGTCTTCATGATATGAATGTTGATATGGAAGAGTTGTGTCATCTCCTTCTCTTCCTTATGATGAAGGCTACTTAGATTCACCTCCTTCTGCACTGGAGTACAAAAAATACTCTTATATATGTATCTAATATTATATCTACCTCTTTGCTTGAATATGTTGTGTAATGTAACATGTAAAATTGTAATTTGAACACTATGAAAATGTTCATACACATGTGAATATGAACTTAAAATTGTACACGTTTAAAATTAAAATTGTAATTGTTTAATGTAATTAGAGATCGCCATTATTATTTTGTAACATGCAAAATTGTAATTTGAACACTATGAAAATGTTCATATACATGAATATGAAATTAAATAAATATTAAAATTGTAATGTAATGTAATGTAATGATGTAATTATTGTAATGTAATGTAATTGTAAACGTAATGATTGTAATTTAATGTAATTGTAAAATTGTAATTGTAATGTGATCTTGTAATGTAATTATCATCACTATCATAGTGTAATGTAAAATTGTAATTTGAACACTTTGAAAATGTTCATATACATAAATATGAAATTAAAATTGAATATTAAAATCGATGATGACCAATGCAATCAACTCCCATTGAGAACAATCTTTGTAATTTTTTACATAAAAATTATATATATGTGACTCAATATAAAATTATATGAATATGTAAATACTAAATTATACAATTTTATTACAATTATAAATACATATATATTCATACATGCACATACAATGTACATATAACTTTATGAATTAATTACAAAATTATAATAAATTCCAAACTTGATTTAACACATGTACATGTATATATAAAAATAATGAACTAGAGTTCACTATGAAATTAAATATATGAATATGCAATTTATAAAATTATATGAATATGAAATTATACAATTTACATACAATTATGAATACATATATATGAATTCAAACATCAGTCCCATGGGGACGGTGTACTGGTTAATCCAAAAATTTGAAATCTTTGTAATAGTGCAAACCCATGTTCAATTCTTGCTGGGTCTTGACATGATTTGGAATCTCGTTTCCCGTGTTAACTTGATAGGTGGACCAGCCCTAGGTGCCCCATCTCACAAAAAAATGTGAAAAAAAGAGAATTCAAACATGCACATACAATTTATATAAGTTTATGAATTATTTACAAAATTAAAATTACAAAATTATATTTACATTCTAAACAATTTAACACACACACACACACACACACACACACACACACATATATATATATAAATTATGAACTAAAACACTATGAAATTAAATATATTATGCAATATGAAATTATATGAAGTATATCACTAGGAAAAAAAATTATAGTTATGAATATGAAATTACATAACTTTTAAATTATACCAATATTGTTAGCAATGGCATTTGATTCTCCCATCATAGCTTGATTTGCAACTTCTTCTCCTCTCAAGATTGCTCTTTTTTTTCTCTTTTTTTCTCTATCTTTCTCTCTTATTTCTTCAGTGTTGATTTGATTCCTAGTAGATATTTTAATTCGATGCTTTTTGCTTCCCATTGTGACCAAGATCAACAATCCAAATTCACACCTACAACAATATGTAAACACAATACACAATGCATAATTTGCATTAGAACACAAGCATTGTTTCAAATTGGTTAGCCAATTGTGAATGATAAAATTGGTAAGATGTTTATGTTTATATAGAATTTATTTAGGAATTCAGGTGGGAAACGGTGTTAGGAAGGTAGTTGAAATGACATTAATGCCATCAATGCTTAACTTCATTCCCGACCACTTTTGTATGATTTTTTAACAAAACTAGACCTCGATCAAGGTATTAGCTTGATCGAGCTATTTATAATTTTCTTGATCGAGGGCTTAAAACCCTCGATTGAGCTAGGGCCTAAAAAACAGAAATTCAGCCCTCTTACAGGAAAATCAATGTTTCTCTGTGTCTTCTAGGGGTGTAAATACTGCCATTCATGGCACACAACTGAGCAGAGTTCATACCGATAGATTCATCACTGATTCCTCTATCCATTGAGGTATCATGCATGTGTTTTGGCATTCATATGGTTTTTTGTTTTTAATTTAGTTCTAAAACTTACGCTTAGAAAACCTGACAACAACTTCAAAGCAGCTCAAAGAAAAATCCGTAGGGTGAAAAATACACATCCAAAAATTTCAGAAAAATACACAGGCCACACATCGACGCGTCGTCTTCAAAAGGGTATTTTTGGTTTTTCAATTTTTAAAAAAAATGAAGAAAAACTAGGATGGACACACATGTATATTAAATGATGTTGAAATTAGATGTGGTCACTTTTGAAAAATAATAAATAATTGTATATTGTGAAATAAATTAACAAAAAAATATGCAGACCACAATGCATTTTGTGTAGATCATGTTTGTATATATATTTTTTTAAATTATTAATGTAAAATTGAATTATTGGGGATGGACACGAGCCACTTATTAACTTCTTCAAATTTTAAAGGTCACACAGTTCATGAAATGCAAAATTTCACACATTAAATGACATCGGAATATTTAAAAAAAAATATCATTGAGAATGAAACATAATATTCTACAATTTGGTTTTTACTGCAAGTCGAAATTCACATGGTATATATGCGTTTTGAGGGCTTCTATCTAGCACATGAGTAAAAAAACAGGTTTTCATCGCCAAATTTGGCCAAAAAGTGTTACCCACCTTCATGGAATCACCCATATCATTCACCCCGTATTAATTTGATCTTAGGGTCTACAAATGTTTAGTCAGTCTATAGTTTTGGGTGGTTTGTATATAGTTCAAAAAAAAATATTTATATGATTTCTTTAAATAATTCCAATTTGTTATGTTTTGATTGGGTTGAGTTGATGACATTTGTTTGGGGAATTCCTTCCCACATTGACGGTGGAACGTCCGTAATCCATTTAAACCTGGAAAATATTTCTACAATTGATTATTAAACTATTTATTGGCCGACGGGTTGAGATGTCCATCTTGAAATTTGGAGTGGTTGTACGTCGTGTTTCTGCAGCATCTCTTTGATTTCTATATGAGACATGATGTGACTTGTTTCCCGCAATTTGGTTATTGATTGCTATGTGGTACTCATGCCAATAAACCTCAAAAATATTTATGCAACTAGTCATTGATCATCATGCGATATAGGTTGTTATACAGTGCAGGTTGTGACTTGTTTTCAAGCAATTTTTATATATGTGCATTACTCACCATACTCGGATGCACCCATCTTCAGCTCGTTGGCATGGTTACCAAGGTATATCCACTTGTAATCTTTCTGGATACATGCCATAATATTTTCCATATTTATATATTTCAAAGTGTCATTTTCAAGAAACCTCCCTCTTCAATGGCCAAAGTGGAGGCAGGTGTAATGATTGTCATGAATGATGGCTTGCCCATATTGAATATTGATGCATGCCAAAATATTTGGTAGGAATTGAGGAGGACGTAAATGTTCGAGGTGTTTATGTGAAATCACCAACAACAGGAAGAAGCAAAAATGGGAACCCCAATCCATAGAGGGAGACATCTTTATCATGGAGGTGATACACACCCTTTTCCTTCTGAATTCATATTTGCATATATGAATTCTTTGGTCAGCCAATTCATATTTACATTTACGATCTAATATTTAGTTGGCCATTTCCTTTTGAGCCTGTATTTGTATTTATAATTTCTTTTCTCAACCATTCTGATTCAAACATATTGCATTTTTTGTTTAAGGTTAGAATCAAGCCTTTTTTTTATTGCAGGTTTTCAAATGTAATACCATCAACAATGAAATCATATTCTTATACTATCACAGTGTCGCAGGCAAACGTCCCAATGTCAATCATGCTTTTATCCTAAAAATCATTATGAACGAAAGTCATTCTTCCTTAACATGAAAAAGATGAACATTACTGAGAGCATTTCCAATACCTTATGATGTTTAATGGGCTTATTGGCGGTGTTATCCCAAGTTAACATGGTCTTTGAAACAGTAAAATTTTATTTCTTACTGGAATACCTAGTGCAGATAAGATACATAATCCATGTATGGATGTAATAAAAATATATTTGATAAAAGATGAGATGATTTTACATTTCATAATGTTTTGGACTTTTATAATCCCCTTTGTAAAATTTCACGTAAAAACATGACTCTTGACTTTTAATTAATTATTAATCGTGTATTATTAATAATATTAATATTAATTGTTATACTATTATTATAATGTTATATATTTTATATATATATATATATATATATAACATTTCCTTCCCATTAGAGAAGCTTTGTCCTCAAAGCTTAGAGAAGACAAGGCCTACGTCTGAGTTTTTCCTTTAACCATCATCTCTAGGTCCTTTCTTTTAGTATTTCTAACACTTAATGAAATGAAACAATACAAGTTACGAATTCCAAACAAGAAATGTCGCATCGTCATTGACGTAGTCCATCCGAGATCTATCTTCATCGGAGCTATTTGATGGCTTTGTGGGGTGGTTCTTCTTGTTTGTTGCTTAGTATGTTGATTTGATGTTCTTGCTTTTCTGACAACATAACTCTTCTGTGTATATTCATTTAGACCCTGTCGTTGCTCAAAATGACGTTTATAATTGGGGTGTCGATAAGGAGTTTTTGTTGTTTGTTTTTCCACTAGATTGACTTCTTTTTGAATTGTGACGAAGACTGAATTTGTATTTATTTCTTCTTCCTCAACTTGAATTTGTTTTCCGAAAAGTCTGAATGCTTCCCTCTGAATTTGCGCTACTTTGTTCTCATGTAGATTGTTATTACTTTGAATCTTTTCGAACCTGTCATCTTCTGACTTTTTGTCTTCTTTTAACGTCTCGATTTGTTCCTCTAGTTCTTGATTAATATTTCAAAGGCGTTGGTTTTCTTCCTCATTTTCTAATATTCTTCCTTCGAGGTCTTCATTGGAAAGTTATGACTTTTGACTATGTTTCAGCTTCTTTATTTTCGTAAGTAATGTCTTGCTATAAATTCTTAGTTGAAATAGTTCTTCGGTATTTCTTGCTAAATTGTCATTGATTTTCTTAATTTCCAGTTTGTGCGTTTTCTTAATGTCATCATACTCCCACTGGAGTTTTTCTTCTTGTTGTTGATGTTGACATATCTTTGAATCTTTGTCTTCTTTCTTCTTATGGGCTTGTTCCAATTCACTATCTTTGTCCTTGATGAGCGTGTTTAAGGGATTTATGTCTTCTTTGAAGTCGTTATCGCTTATGTACGGTGACTTTTCATCATTCTTTGATTTTTTGAACTGGTCTTCTAAGTTTTGATTGTGACTTTTCAAATGTGATATTTTCTCATCATTATCTGATAACATTTTTATGAAACCTTCATTATTTTTTTCCAATATTTGATTTTGAATTTCTAAGGTATGATTCCTTTGCTCTTGAATTATTTCAACCAAATTCTGCTTATGAATCTCACATTGTAGATAATTATTGGTCACTTAGTAGTGTTCTAACTGAGCCAATACTACTTGTAATTGTGATTTTGTAATCGTCGTGACATCTTGACTTCGATGATAGATCTTGGCACGAATTGTATAATAACCTCAAAAAATCTTCTTTTAACTTTTTTTTTTTTTTTTAATAATTTTGAAACTATTATTAACAATTATAATAACAATAGATAAAAAAATAATAATTATAATAATAGTAACAATATATTATTATTATGTAAATCTATTAAAAAATAATTGTTGCTCGCTTTGAATTAGGACGGAGGCGACGGGTTTGGGAGGAGCCGGGGAGTAGTCGAGGACGGGCGCGATAGCTGAACAAGAGCGTGGGTGGTGTGTGACGGTAATTGAATGATAGTCGCAGAAGAGGGAGGTGCATGGAGAGGTGTAATAGGGAGCCAGGGAGGGAGGAAGGGAGGTGTGAGGAAGAAGGAAGGAGGTGGCGGGATGGACGGGGAGTTGTGTGAGGGGATGTGAGTGGCGCAGAAGGGAATGCTGGGTGGTAGAGCGGTGGTGGAGTGCAGTGGTGGAGAGAACAGATTGGAAAGAAGGAGAAAGAGGAATACACGTAGGGAGAGGAGCTAGAAGAGGCTACGCAGAGTCATGAACAAGGGAAGGGAGTTTGTCGCGTGGGAAGCAAGGAGCATATGAAGAAGTGTAACGAGATGTGAGGGAGGATAACAACGAGTGGGGTGTCGTAAGGGTGTGGAGCGTGGCGTTTCAAGGAGGTCATGATGGAAGGTTGAGGGACATGATAATTCAAGTGGAGAGGAGTAAAGGGGGACGTGATGGATCCTGCAGGTTGGTAACAGAGAGGTTAGGGAAGAGGCTCGCCGACCGAGTTTTAGGGGTGAGGGACGATATCGGTGCAGTAAGAAAATAATGCGGTGGGATCAGGGAAATGGATGATGTGGAAGCTGAGCATGTGAAGGGAATGGAGGGTGCGTAGGTGTAGACAAGAGTGGGGCGTGGAGATGGCAGGTTGGGAAGCGTAGGTGAAGTGGCGAGGGAGAGAAAGGAGACAAAAAGATGGAGTACACTAGAGTCGTGGGCAGGCCTTTAAAAGGACGATCAAGGACCATAGAAAACTAGAGAAACTCTGAAATGATCAGACAAATTCTGCAACTTTGGCCAAAAAAATGGAATCAGTAAGATGAGCCAGAAGGGTTTATGATACCACTGTTTCTTCCTGGAATACCCATACCCACTGCAGATAAGATAAATAATCCATGTATGGATGTAATAAAAATATATTTGATAAAATATGAGATGATTTTACATTTCATAATGTTTTGGACTTTTATAAGCCCTTTTTTACATGTTCATGTAAAAACATGACTCTTGATTTTTAATTAATTATTAATTGTGTACGAAATCCTCTGAGTGTGATGAAATTCTTTGTTTTGGAATATAGATGGGTTTTCTATGAACTCTAGGCATAATATTGATACTACTTATTGCAACATAGATGGCGTTAATGGAAGCTTGGGCGTCCTTGTACTGGATGCTACCATCTGTGGTCATGTTTTTGTTAGCATTTTGTAAATTAATTAATATATGATTCAAAGGAGATCGCTTTGAAATGGTCAAATATTAGTTCTTCTTTAGACTTATTAGTTTGAGGCTAATGTTTTGAAATGCTTTCATGGAATATTATGATGAGCTCAAAGGGATTGACCAAAATTCCTGGTTTCGGTGTCTATTAAACTAGAACAACTTTCGCTCATAAATATTTTACTATGTAGATTATGTTTCAGTTGTTACAGAATAACAATGTCAATTCTGAAGTCAAACCCAACTATCCATCCCTAAAATCCTATCATAAACATAAAGAAAACAACTTCTTTTAATATTCATCCATTTCTATGCCGAATGTATAAAATGTTGAAATCCATTAATCTCTACGTCGAATTTAAGTAATAAATATTGAGAAAGTTCAAAACCAAAATTCCAAATTCATTTATTTAATTGCAACATTTATTTTGTAACCTGGTTAGATTAGAATTGTTGTAAGAATATTTATTCTCATGTTTTTAAAACATGGAACAATTTAGTTATTCGTGAGTTTTAATTATTAAATACTAATAGTGTATATGCATATCCATTCATCTTTATGTTCCTGCAACATATTTTTTTTCATGTGAATTATATGAAGTTCTGAGAAACAATGGTACATATTTTTTTTCGTGTGAATTATATAAAGTCCTGAGAAACAATGGAACAATCATAATGCATATGTATTCATCACTAAGAAGCATGCAGAGGAGAAAGAAAAATTGAAGCCTCTTATAAAAATAAGTGTTTATCAATAAAATACTTTGAAATGAATGTTGATTAATAAAATAAATTATTTTATCTAACATTAAAGAGAAATAAATATTGACTAATAAAATAAAATAAAATCTAGATAAAATGTTGAAAATCCTCACTATTATAAAATTGATAATCAACTATTAAATTAAGCTCCAATGATATGTGGCGATATCAAAGACATTACCACCACTTTACTCTTGTTTAATAAATATAACTTTTAATACAAAGATCCATTTTAAACCCGGATCTATAAGCACCGAGAGGGATCTAATTTCTTGAGGTGTACATTTTTTTACCATTTGGATCCCTCTGCTACTTGATAGATCTAGGTTTAAAATGAATCTATGCTAGTTTAATTTTTTTTTTATATATTTTATTTAAGTCTATATGTAATTTATATTTTTTCATTTTTTTAGTTTTTAATATTTTTTTATTTATGTCGGCTAGTATAACGTGACTAACGTGAGAGGATCTCCCCCATACTAAGTTAGAGAAGTGAGAGGATCTCCCCCATACTAAGTTAGAGAACACTGGCTTTTCTCAATGCAAAAAATAACAATCTATACCAACTAATTCACAAAGCTTAAGTAAAACCCTAACATAAACTAAAATAAATAAACTAGCATAGATCCATCTTAAACTTGGATCTAGAAAGCACCGAGAGGGATCCAATTTATTTACCTGTAAGCTATTTTTATCTTAAATTTTTAAATGTTCATAAAAAATTACAACTCAAACATTTTGATCCTTCAATAAATCCGGCTTAACATGGATCTTTTAATTACTTTTCATTTAGTTTTATTATTGGATTTTATTATTTGATAAATTAACCGACATGTTTTTCTCTATATTCTTTTTTGTTTACACTATATAAATATATGAATCCACAATATAATTTTTTATTTATTTATTTATGTCGGCTAACATAATTTTTTAATGTTGCCTAGCCGAACGTGATTAACGTGACAGGATCTCCCCCATACTGGATTGAGAGCATCTCGCTTCTCTCAATGCAATAAAAACAAATTATAATTCACAAAACAAAAAATCAACCACAATAAATTTATAAAACAAAAAAGCAAACACAATAAATTTATGTAACTCTCATTAACTTCAACAACTATAATTTATTATTATTCTTTTTTCCAACAGCTATAATTTATTATTTTTTGTTTTACTAAGATAATAAAACAAAATACATAAAAAATAAAACGACGTTAAGATAATATAAAATATTAAAATGAATTGAAGGCACTCTATTAGTAAAAGGGTAGGGAATATAAAATATTAAAATATAAAAGTGAATTGAAAGCATTTTAATGGTAAAAGTGACTTAAAGGATAAGAAAGTTGGTATATATATGTTGGGGGGCATTTTATTAATGAAAACCATATAATTTAATTATATGGTCAAGGAGTTTAAGAGGATAAAAAAGTTGATATAGTTTTGGTGTAAGTAGACTATGCCTTCCATTATATGTTTGTTTAGGTAGAAGGTGTATTTCACCAATTTTTATTAGTAATTATTTTTTATTAAGAGACTTGTAATTGAGTTTACATTAAAAATAATCTATTATAAAAATTATTTTTTTTAATCAAAAATAATTTCATTTTTATATTTTACTTAATCTTTTATTTATATTTTGAGAGCTTGGTTTTTATGTACCACATGAATTTATAGTTATTATGAGTTTTTGAAAATAATCATTTCACAATCAAACTGTATTACCTTACATTAAGTTAAAATTCAAATAAGCCATAAAATAGAGTTGCACAAGTTTTTTTTTGAAATTTTAAATATTTTAAATTAAATATGTATCATAATTAATATTCATTTAGTTAATTTTCACTTAAATTTCCATAATATGCAAATAAATTATAAAATTTTAGCAAATTGTAATAAATAAAAATTAAATAAACTCAAATTAACTTGCTTGCTTCAAAATTTAAACTTGACTACTTATCTTTTAGTCAAGATCAGCTTTTTGTTGAAACTAGTGGAGAAGATATGACTTTCCACCCAACCAAATTACACAACTAAATTGTTGAAAATCATTGAACCCATTTCCACTAAAACTATACCAACTTCCCAACCTTATTAATCAATTTCACAAACAAAATACCTTTAACTGCCCCCACTTAACTAATCATTCTTTACTCAAAATACCTTGACCTCACTTAATCATCAATTTTAACAAATTAACAACAAACATCAACACTAATTTCATACTAAAATTCATGTTATTTATTTCCTTTTATTTTATACCTTAACTTAGATCCAAAAATCCATTCTTTATAATATATATATATAATACTTGATCTTTCTATCATTATTATTATAATTTTTGCATTATATTTATTGAAGAAATTTTAGGTATCTAGTTGTAAAGTTAAATGTAAATAAAATAAAAGTAAATTAAATGAATTATGCAAAATCATGGTAATAGAAAAATGATTATGCAATTATCATGATATTAATTTATATTATATTTAGAATTAAGACATTAATTATTATCTTGTAAATATCTCTTCATCCATATTTCAAATTTTTTTCTTCTTAGTGCTTGGATAAACCAATCAATCTTTCATCATTCACAGCTTACAATTTTCTCTGTTTTGATACTTAAATTATCTTTCTCTCCATTGCATTAGCCTCTCTATTGAGAGTAGTCTTTATATGTCCCATGTGATGTTATAATAACTCATCACATAGGTGATTATAATGTTATAATAACTCATCACACAGGTGACTATAATAGGCATTGAAAAATGTGACACCATTATGAGGCTATATTCACCTTTCAACATTTTTAAGTCTTTGTAACCATAATTATCTACATGACTCTTTAGCCTAAAGTAGTACACATGGTTCTAAGTTGGCTAGTATAGATTTAAAGGAAGTACTTTTTAATTTCTTATGAATATTATTTTGTGTGTATGGGTTCCCATAAGGTACTCATTATCTCTTGCTTCCTAGCCTAACAGGTATTAAATAACTCATGTTCATAGCACTACATATAACTGCATATATATTAATTTTCATTCATTGTTAACCATCGAGATTGATAACATCAATCATAACATCCACTCAATATCACTTATCAACACATTAATTCATTGCATGTTTTATTCAAGTATACATTTAATAAGTATGTCACATTTCATATTTTAGTTGTTATTATTGTTATGAATATTAGAACATTTGGTGCATAACATATTTCCATACTTCATAAAAATGTCACAATTTATGACACTTTCTGGCTATCATCCTCCTTCCATAACATCATCCTTAAAAGAGAAATGTAAGGTTCAAGTAGTGGAGGATCACATGGAGCACCAACAAGAGGTTCTCCAACTATTGAAAGATAACTTGGATATAACACAAAATATGATGAAACAACAAGCAAATCAACATCGCAGTGAAAGGAATTTGAAGTTGGGGGGTATTTTTGAGGCTACAACTATTGAAATATTTTAACTTCGAAGAATATTGTATTGTATTTTATTATTGTAATTTATTTGGAGATGTTTTATTCTTCTGTCGGGATATTGTTATTGTATCTTGTCATCATAGAGTGTTATAGCTGATTTTACCACTCCAGGTGAATCACACTTGTATGGCCTTCGCCTGTCCCTCTGCAGACTCCTTAGACCTCGTGGACCATTTTTCGTCCTTTGATTTTTCCTAGACCATCCCCATAAACATGTGAAAATTCATATACGCGACTTTTAAACCCCTAATCATGTATATACGCGGGTTTGACCCCTAAAACCGCATACATCGGGATGTGTGGAAAATCCAAATCCTTTTGGAATTTTCCTTGACTTGGATCCAACTCACTTGACTCCTGGCCTTCCATATGCCTTGAGATCGCTCGGATTCGACCTTTCATTACCCCTTTGAAAAGCTATATAAGGAACTCTTTGATACATTAAAGGCTTATGAGAGAAGTGAGAGCAAAGAAACTATAGTCCATTGTTGCCGAAACTTGTGCTTGAGTCTGCATCCCTTTGTCTCTTGGAGCACTTTTGTGTTCTTCCCAAGCTTTCCTTTTGCTTGTGAGCTTGCTATCGAGAGATGGAGGATTGAGTTGGTGGAGGCCCAAGTGGGGGATTCGGTTTCCTCGATTCACAGACGTGTCGACAGAGGTTGTATCCATTGTAATCTCTGATTTTATATTAATAGAAATATCTTTTCCTGTCCAATAATGTATGTTTGAATGAACATTTTATCCATGGATGATTTCAAATGCTTATACATTGTTGATTATATATGCTAGAATAGCTCTAACACCAAGATATATAGTATGCTTATATTGTTTACTTGTTGTTGAGGAAGTGATTTATCAATTCAAGCTGAAGTTGGAAAGCTCAACGGGGATCTACTTCAACCATCCGGAATAAAGTACGAGGTCTGATCTTTTAGTGTTAGATATTTGTTTTCTATTGCATATTGGAAAGGATTGATTTCTGGAGTCAAGTTGTCTGTTGTGGTACCCAAAGCCATAGGAATTTCTCTCTGTAACATAGAGTCATGAGGTAAAACATTTGTTGTAAGTTAGGTCGATAGAACCCTCCATAAAGTAATATTATATTGTTTTGAGTCTTCCTAGGTAAGTCGGCACAGTAAGTTTTTTGGGGCCGACCTAGTTAGGAAAAAAGTCAAGAGGAAGATAAAGTATAAATAGGAGTGATGTGCTCCTCATTTGGACACACACACTCACTTGTGTAATGCGGATAGGAGAGAGAGAGAGAGAGAGAGATTAGCAAGGAGAAGGAGCACTTGTTTGGGGTTTTGTCTTTGCAATTTTGATACATCTATATTGAGGAAGTTTTATTGGGTTTTCTTCCCCTAGAGGGTTTCCCAGGATAAATCGGTGTCTATCATGTGATCGTGTTTCTTTCAGTGATCTTGTATATGCTATTGTTGTGAAATTGAATTGAATATTAATGTTATATATCTTAGCATATTGAATCTTAACATGGTATCAGAGATAACCTAAACATGACAACTTTCACAAGGTGAAACTCTCACTCTTCTCCCTCTGGCAAGAAATTAGGGTTTCTGTCAAAGTTGGAATTTTGTAAATCTGATTACATAGAAATTTGCGCTTCCCTGGGGTGCATACATTGAGCACTAGAGTGAAATTTTTGCGTGGGTAGATCTCTGGGAAATTCAAACCCTAGTTTGACTTTGGACTAGAAAAATGCAAAAATTGCATATCATAATTTCGCAAGTCAATTTTCAGAGGTGAAAATTTGGAATCTCTAGAAACCATGTGTACCAGTCAATCCGCCTCAGTCAAGCGCATCTCTTGGTAAGATCAGTTTTGCATTTTGAGAAATTTCATTTTTTGGTGACCTCTTGGATAAGATGGCCCCAAGCACTAAGCTTGAGGATAAGCTAGAAGGCATAGAGAAATTTTGAGCATGGAAATATATGATTGGGCTCATTCTTCGAGAGAATGATCTTGCCAATTTACAAATACATCAAGGAAGAAGTTGCAGAACCTCAAGAGGATGAAGCTAAGGAGAAGCACAAGAAGGACCTGATTAGGGAAATGAGGATCATTGTTGATTCCATTAAATACCACTTGATTCCTAAGTGTCATACAAGGAAACCCCGAAGGATATGTATGATTCCCTATCCATAATGTATGAAGGAAGGAACATTAATAGAAAGATGAATTTGAGAACTCAATTGAAGAGTACCAAGATGTACCAAGGAGAATCCATCCAAGACAACTTCACAAGGATCTCCTAGTTCAAGGAGAAACTAGAAGCCATTAGAGACTCCCTTGATTAATATGAGCTAGTTATGACTGCTCTCAATGGTCTCACTAGACCTTGAGATTCATTCATCCATATTATGTGTGCCATAAAGGAAAGCATGAAATTCGACATTGTATGGGAAGATTGCATCCAAGAGGAGGCTAGAGTAGCCAATAGAGAATCTCTACTTAAAGAAGATGATCAAGCCATAACCACCCATACCAAGAAAGGAAGAATTAAACCTAACTTCAACAAGGAAAGCCACAAGGAGTCTCAACCTCCCAAGAAGTTCCAAAGGGAAAGAGGAAACAATCCAAGAAGAAACTACTCCAACTTCCACTGTTTCAATTGTGACAAGATAGGGCACATTGCCAAAAATGGTCCATTGAATAAAGAAGAGGAAAAACAACAAAAGACATCATGCA
The DNA here is from genome assembly GCA_001517045.1 of Pseudotsuga menziesii. Lineage (NCBI taxonomy): Eukaryota > Viridiplantae > Streptophyta > Pinopsida > Pinales > Pinaceae > Pseudotsuga > Pseudotsuga menziesii. Next base: position 933,497 of record LPNX010564940.1, on the reverse strand, counting down.
CACCTAGTTGAAGATGAAGATGAAGAAGAAGAGGAAGAAGGACCTCAAAGAAAACAAGCAAAAGAAGAAGATGTAGAAGATTATGTATTATTCTCTACACTCTCTAGGTCCATGGCACCTGGATAAGATACATGGCTTATTGATAGTGGTGCTTCAAAGCACATGACAGGGTGATGAAGGGGAAAAAGAAAAATATATCAAAACTTGAAGAGAAGAACTCTCCTTAGAAGGTATCATTAGGATATGACTACAATACCCTATCAAAGGAATTGGTGAAGCAAGATACAAGCTTGATTCTGGAACCCCCATGAAGATGAAGGAAGTCTTATATGTAACAGGTTTGAAGAAGAACTTGTTTTCTATCTCAACATTAGATAAGAAAGGATATAGGGTTGCATTCATAGATGGAAAAGTACTTATGTGGCCCAAAGGAAAATTAATTCAAGATGCAGTTGTCATTGGTGAAGAAGAAGGAGGCTTATATAAACTCAAGGGACATTTAGAAACAACCCTTGTTCATGAGACCACTAGCCCAAGTGAATTATGGCATAGGAGGCTTGCTCACATCAACTACAAATCACTACCCCATGTGAGCAAAGTAGTGACGGGTTTACCATATTTGAAGATCAATCATGAAGGAATTTGCAAAGGATGTGTAAAAGGAAATAATATAAAGAATCCATTTCCAAGAGTGAGAAAATAAATAAATAATGGTGTTACAAAAAGAAAGAATATGACCATTATGGAAGCAGTAAAGACAATGATACATGATCAAGATATTCCAATGTATCTATGGGTTGAAGCAGCAAGGATGGAATTTTATGTACATACTAGATTATCCCATAGTACCCTTGGATTTAAGACTCTAGAAGAAATGTTCACATGAAAGAATCCTGAAGTGAGCCACCTCAAGATATTTGGTTTCCCAGTATATTTTCACATGCAAAAAGAAAAGAGAACCAAGTTGGATCCTTCCAGAAAGAAATGAATATTTGTTGGATACTATGAAGTCTCCAAAGCATTCATAATATACATTCCAGGATTCCATCACATGAAGATTAGTAGAGATGTAACATTTGACGAAGAAGCAACTCTCAAGAGATCTAGAAAGTGCCAGCATGAAGAAGTATATGAATAAGATGTACCTCCCATAAATATAGAAGTTGCACCCTCCCCCGAAGATGAAACACCAGAAGACCATGATATGCTAGAACCTCAAGAACCTATCACTATGAATATGTCATGAAAGATAAATCATGCTTGGGCAAGATGAATTATACAAGAAGGAAAGAAGTATGGAGATCCATAAGGCTCCACAAGAGTAAGAAAGAAGTTAAAGCCATTTTCCAGTTATGTGGCTTTGATGTGTGATCTCGTAGACCTACTAGTTATGAAGAAGTTATACAGAAGAAAGAATGGGTAGAAGCAATGACGGAAGAATACCAATCAATAATGAAGAATGATTTTTGGGATATAGTTCCCAAACTAGAAGGAAAAAGTGTGGTATCTTCTAAGTGGATCTATAAGATAAAGCATGTAGCTGATGGAAGTATTGAGAAATACAAGGAAAGGTTTGTATCTAGAGGATTCTCTCTGAAGGACGAAATTGATTCTGAAGAGACATTGTGCCAGTAGCAAGGTACACTTCCATTAGAACCATCATGGCACTTGCATCCATGATGAAGTGGAGTTTACACCAAATGGATGTGAAGAAAACTTTCCTGAATGGTGTTATTGAGGAAGAAGTGTACATAGAACAATCACAGTGATTTGAAGTTGAAGACAGATGGACTCATGTATGCAAGTTGAAGAAGGATTTGTATGGATTGTGTTAGGATTATTAATCCTCCCTTGTCCAAATTTGGTCATATGTCTAAATTGGGAGTCATGTCTAGATCGGGAGTCCATCCAGTCTATTTATAGTCATTAACACCATTGGGTCCACTTGACCTAATTAGGGCACATGTTTCAGTTACTAAAGTGTGGGGAACACTAATTGAGGCTCACTGCCACTTATTGCACTTGATTGCATAAGTTTAGGAGCCTCCTAGATCAATCCCTACAATTTAGGAAGCCACTGGGAGTGCTGAAACCAACCAAGGTCAGTTCACTTCAGTTAATGACTAGTCAAGCTAAGTTAGGAGTCAATTACATTCGGTTCTAGTCCTCTACATTCAGTTAGCGCTAGGTTTACTTGACTGAACACATGTGGGGCGCATTTCTCACCTACCACTGTCAGTTAACCTTAGTCAACACTGAATGTAACACTTTAGTTGTGTTTTATAGCTTCGATGAACTCCGGTTATGGTTTAGACAAGGTTAGTTAACCACTGAGTCCTCCAATAGTGATTTAGACAAGGTCTTGGTTACCTACAGTCAAGTAGAGTCTAATCAATTTGAACTTCCTCATGTGGATTCGAATTGCTTGTGGCTATTAAATCCATTGTACTTCATTGTAATTATCTATTGAATTACTCTTTGATTAATGAAAAGCATTCACAGCTGCAAGCCATTTTTGCACTGTTTCATTCTTCAATTACTGAGTAAATTGTGTGATCTATCATGTGAGTTGTGTGTTTGTCCACAGATCTATGTGCTCAATTTAATATGGTATCATAGCCTTGGCAGACAAGGCACTTCTCCTCCTTAGATCTCCTACTGGATCATTTTTTGAGCAAAATTGCTCCTTCCGGCATTGCACCAGAAGCGAAGAATTTACCACTTAATACCCCAAGCAAAGGAATTGTTGATCAAGCTTGCTTGATTAACTAAGCTGGGTGTGAAGAAAATTCCAAAAGTGTAGGCTGTCCGACATTACGGTGCCCTTTTGTTTTGCAGGTACAACTTCGAATGGATTCATCAGTTCCTCTTCTCACCCGATCCTCAGACTATTTTGAATGGAAGGTGAAGATGTTTGTATTTATGAATAGACAAGATCTCTATTGAGTGTCTGATGGATTTGGTAGAGAGTCTTTTGAGAGTGAGAATGACTGGCTAAATGCAAAGGATGCAGCTTTTGAAATAATGAAACTGGCTCTTTCTCCTAGCTTGCGCTACCTCAGCAGATCTATTAAAGATCCATAGGAACTCTGGACAAGATTGGACAGAACATTTGGAGTGATTGATGATGATCATAATAGCATTTTGGAGAGAATATCCAGCACCATAAGCACTCTTGATCCAAAAATATCAGCCTCCACTCTCTCTGATGAAGTTGTTCAAGATGAAGAAGAAGTAGAAACTTCTACATAGTCAATTCGAATTGAAGACAGTCTCCATGCAGTGACTCCTTCTCCTGATGCTCCGGAAGTTCATGAGATCTCTGATATCTCATCTTCTCATATTGCTGAAACAAAAGAAGACATTTGAATCTCTGATATTGAAGAAAAATTCTGCTGCACTTCCATGCAAACATTCACCGGTGATTTTCCTTTAAATTCTGTGCAAAATTTACTAGTAATTGCTTCTGAAAGTGAAGAGAAATTTGATTTTTCTCCCTCTAATGTTGCTGCTGGTGTGCAAATATGTGATACCTTGGATATTTTGGAAAAAATATCAGATTACCAAAGTGATCCATTCGCTCCCCATGATCTATATTTTCCAGCAAATTCCTGCAGGATTGCATGCACCAAAATTCAGAATTTTGAAGAAGAAGAAAGCTGTGCATCCACCGTCTCGGTTAATCATTTATTTGAATATAATATTAACCTTATTGGATCTGATATGATATTATTTAGATCTGATCTGATATTTCTTGGTTTAATATATCAAATTCATAATCTTTCAGTACCACTTGTAGCTGTTCTCATCAACGGTGTGAAGAAACAAGTACCGCAAGTCTCCTACAAAACTACTGCTGGGGATTTGATTCCATTTCATAGTTTTGGATCTGTTTTGAACCTATTTAGATCTGATTTAATTTCTGATCCGATATTATTTGGTTCATATTTTAAAATCCAAAATCCTTTAGTCATGCTTGTAGCTACTCTCACCAATTCCGGTGTGAAAAATCAAGTACCGCACTTTCTCTTCAAAACTGCTGATGGGGATTTGGTGTTAGTTTCCTCATATGAGGTTGCTGATATTTTATTATGTGATTCATTATCTATTTCAAAAGCTATATCAGACTATGGAGCTCAATCATTCACTCTCAACAGTCCCAGTGCTTCTTTACCATTGATCACATGCTCATCTCCTCACAGAACTAGTAAAGAGGAAGATTTTCTGCATCCGCCTGGACACCTGCTCCTAACACTTGGGGCTGTTCTTACCACTCATGGTTTGTTGTTCATGGATGCAACATATAAATTTATTGAGTGTTCCTCACATTCTCTGAATTCTCAAGAACCTTTTCTCACTTTTCAGTTGAATTCAGTTGCTCTACATGGGTCCAGTCTTCATCTGGCAGCTGTCTATATTTCTGATTTAGTTGAGCATATCATTCTTCTTCCAAAGAGGAAGATTCCTCTAGACATAATGATGGAGAGGTTCACATGCCAGGCCCCAGGATACCTGTGCACAAAAGAACCAAATTGATCCTGATTCTACCTGCTTAATTAGAGTGAGAGATTTTTCCCATGTGGTTTTTTCCCCAGCACCTTTTTTTGAGCAGTTACTTTACTTTACTTGATGTAATGGGTGACCTATGGTCTTAGTTACCAGGGCCCATAGTTTTTCCAAGTTAGAATTTAGGGGGGGTGTTAGTATTATTAATTCTCCCTTGTCCAAATTTGGTCATATGTCTAAATTGGGAGTCATGTCTAAATCGGGAGTCCATCCAGTCTATTTATAGTCATTAACACCATTGGGTCGACTTGACCTAATTGGGGCACATGTTTCAGTTACTAAAGTGTGCGGAACACTAATTGAGGCTCACTGCCACTTGTTGCACTTGATTGCATAAGTTTAGGAGCCTCCTAGATCAATCCCTACAATTTAGGAAGCCACTGGGAGTGCCAAAACCAACCAAGGTCAGTTCACTTCAGTTAATGACTAGTCAAGCTAAGTTAGGAGTCAGTTACATTCAGTTCTAGTCCTCTACATTCAGTTAGCGCTAGGTTTACTTGACTGAACACATGTGGGGCACATTTCTCACCTACCACTGTCAGTTAACCTTAGTCAACACTGAATGTAACACTTTAGTTGTGTTTTAGAGCTTCGATGAACTCCGGTTATGGTTTAAACAAGGTCAGTTAACCACTGAGTCCTCCGATAGTGATTTAGACAAGGTCTTGGTTACCTACAGTCAAGTAGAGTCTAATCAATTCGAACTTCCTCATGTGGATTCGAATTGCTTGTGGCTATTAAAGCCATTGTACTTCATTGTAATTATCTATCTAATTACTCTTTGATTAATGAAAAGCATTCACAGCTGCAAGCCATTTTTGCATTGTTTCATGCTTCAATAACTGAGTAAATTGTGTGATCTATCATGTGAGTTGTGTGTTTGTCCACAGATCTATGTGCTCAATTTAATAGATTGAAGCAAGCGCTTAGATCTTGGTAGGGAAGGATAGATATATTTTTTATGAGCTTTGGATTTACTAAAAGTAAAGTTGACCCTAACCTTTACTTTAAGGTTATGGATGATGAACCTGTCATATTATTGTTGTATGTGGATGACATATTTCTAACAGGAATTGAGAAACATATTGTAGAGTGCAAGAAGAAGCTCGTTGAAGAATTTGATATGAAAGACCTTGGATTGATGCAATATTTTCTAGGTCTGGATGTATGGCAGAACCCAGAAGGAATTTTTCTCAACTAGGTAAAGTATGTTGTGGAAATCCTATAAATATTTGATATGTTGGAATGTAAATCTATGGCCACACCCATGGATAGAAACCTGAAGCTATTAGCTGATGAATTGTCAGAGTTAGTGGATGTGACTCAGTACAGACATATTATTGGGTCGTTGATGTATGTGACTAATACCTGACCAGATATATGAATTTCTGTGAACACCCTAAGTCAGTGGAATGGATTTTCCAAAAAGGATATATATTTATTAATGAATGATGATATTTACAAGAGTACAATATGACCTTTATACAAATCAAGGGTCATCATTAAATGGTGTGACCTATCAAGCCGACCTTAATTAATAATTGCTAACTAACTAGGTTTACTAACTATTTAGTTTTATTACAAGTCATCCCTCTCTGGAATACTTTGTCCACGAAGTATTGGTAAGGATGGGTGGTGTGAACATAAATATTCGTTCTCCCTTGTAGCTTCATCATCTGGTAAGTTTCTCCACTTGATAAGGTATTCCTTGACCGATCTAGAGCGAAGTGTTTTGGATTTAATTTCCAAAATGCATTCTGGTTCCACCACTAATTTTCCTTCATATTCTAACATAGGCAATTCAATTTGTATGTGGGTGGCTCAGGCCAATTTCTTCTTTAGGTATGACACATGGAATACGTCATGTATTTTCCTTTATTTGGGATGTCTAGAGCATAGGCCACTTGTCCCACTCGCTTTTGAACTTGATATGGTCCATAAAACTTGTGATCCGGATCTTGGGGGCTGAGACCCGAAAGGCTTGGATGCTGAGAGAGGAGGGAATTAAAGCTATAAAATTGTTAACATTTGATGCATAGAATAACATAGAGAAACATAGAGTAAATATGTGACATGGAGGGGTGAGGCTCAAAGAGGGTTCTTTGAGCCTCACCTCTCAAACCATACTCAAAAAGACACTCAGAACCAGTAACCCAATAACGCAATAGAATAAGAGAATTGGAGGATGTCAAAAATCCTTGAATGCCTTATTGAGAAGGCATAGAGCCTTTTTATAACATTATTACAATGTGCCTTGGGGAAATACCATGGTTTGTGAAATACCATGGATGAGAGAGGTACAATGTGCCTTGAAGCCATACCATGAAACAAAACCATGAGTTGTCAATGACCATGGATGAGAGAGGTACAATGTGCCTTGAAGCCATACCATGAAACAAAACCATGAGTTGTCAATGACCATGGATGAGAGAGGGTGGCCTCTCCGTTTAATGCTTTTATGATAACTGAGAGCGTGTGGCCTCTCATTAAATGTTTTTATGATTCATACATCCGAATTTAGACCATATTCCCCCTGAAATTCAGATCATTCTTCTCCCCATAGAAAATGATGGTCCCCATCATTTCATACTAAAAAGAGACCCATGATTACAATGTGTCAATTGCCAATGAAGAGAAGGGTTTTCTGTGGTTAACCCATAACCATGGGTTTTGTGTGGTTGACCCATAACCATAACTGTAGGTTTTGTGTGGTTGACCCCTAACCATGGGTTTTGTGTGGTTGACCCATAACTATAACTGTGGGTTTTGTGTAGTTGACCCCTAACCATCGGTTTTGTATGGTTGACCCTTAACCATGGGTTTTGTGTGGTTGACCCATAACCATAACTGTGGGTTTTGTGTGGTTGACCCCTAACCATAATCTTGGGTTTTATGTGGTTGACCCATAACCATGGTTTTTGTGTGGTTAACCCATAACCATGATTACAATAGGATTTCATAAAAGTAAAAAAAAAGGTCTTTGGTGAAGTTGATGTCTCACTGCAAATCCATTCATATATTTTGATGCAAGTGATGAAATTGAATTCTGTTGAAGACCCATTTGAGATATTGAAGAGACCTTTTCATCCATATAACATACTCTCTCTGTTCTATCCCAAGGAATGAGAAAATGGTTTCCAAACCTCAAGGGACGCGTGCGCACTGGTTTTCCAGACAGATGTTGCTTCAATCAATGATATCTCTCAAACCAGAGATCCAAAAGAAAAGCCGTGAGATACCCATTTTAGCTAATGGAAATATATTTCCAATGAGCTATGGTAGAGCCTCTAATATGTTTTTTAGAGTCCATGGTACTTGTTTGAAGCTGCGGTATGTGAGATCGCACTGTGTACAAACATAGGTTGCTTCAAACAAGCATATCTCACAAACCATGAAGGTAAATGAGAAACTAAAAAATACCCATTTTAGATGATGGAAATACCTTTCCAATGAGCTATGGAAGAGCCTCTGAAACTCTCTGTGTAAGTTTCAGCATCCATTTGAATTTTGTAGAGGACCACAAAGGATGCCAAGGGTTTGTAGAGCAAAATCAGATGTTGTAAAGATCATGGAACTTCCTCTTGAAGCTTATATATCATGTATTGTCTGAGGACCAACTATGATGCTTACAGTATGTGGCCTATCAATGGACTCTGAGTGTGCCAAAAGGAGGCTGAAAATCTCTACAGATCTTTGAACCCGAACTATGCTCAAACCCTCATTCCCATGGAAAGCATACCTACTCTGATACCACTGATCCGAATCTTGGGGGCTGAGACTCGAAAGGCTTGGATACNAGCTATAAAATTGTTAACATTTGATGCATAGAATAACATAGAGAAACATAGAGTAAATATGTGACATGGAGGGGTGAGGCTCAAAGAGGGTTCTTTGAGTCTCACCTCTCAAACCATACTCAAAAAGACACTCAGAACCAATAACCCAATAACGCAATAGAATAAGAGAAGTGGAGGATGTCAAAAATCCTTAAATGCCTTATTGAGAAGGCATAGAGCCTTTTTATAACATTATTACCATGTGCCTTGGGGCAATACCATGGGTCAAAACCATGGTTGTGAAATACCATGGATGAGAGAGGTACAATGTGCCTTGAAGCCATACCATGAAACAAAACCATGGATGAGAGAGGGTAGCCTCTCCGTTTAATGCTTTTATGATGACTGAGAGTGTGTGACCTCTCATTAAATGTTTTTATGACTCATACATCCGAATTTAGACCATATTCCCCCTGAAATTCGGATCAACTTGGGTGCAGTTTTTAGGAATTTCTTAGTGAAGTTTGTTTATACAGTTGAAGGTGAACAAACACCCAATCACCCACCTCAAATTATTGATCGATTCTTTTTGAGTCTGCTTGTTATTTCATACTATTTCTTTCTTGTTCAAGATGGTTCTTCAAAATGTGGATGACCTCATCAGATGTTGCTAGGTAATCTCTTGTTGTTGGAACTTTGAAATTGTTGATGACATACTCTCTTATTGTAGGAGGTGGGTACCCATATAAGGCTTCAAAAGGTGGCATTTTTTGTTGATGTATGATATGTACTATTGTACCACCATTGTGCAAGGTGTAGCCATTATACCCATTGAGTTTGTCGGTCATTCACAAAATTCCTCAAGTATCCTTCAAGGCATTTGTTTACTACTTATGTTTGTCCATTTGTCTGGGGGTGGTATGAGGTACTCATAGTTAGTGAATTCCCAACTTGGTGGAACAATTCCTTCCAGAAGTTGTTGTTAAATTAGGGTCCCTGTCACTAACAATAACCTTGGGGAACCCATGGAGCTTAATTATATTCTTTACATAACTATATGCAACTTTGCTTGCTTTTGCTTTGGATGAAATACTAATGAAATGAGCATAGTTTGTTAATCTGTCAATGACTAAAAATATACTATCCTTTCCTTCTGATGCAGGAAGGCTGGTGATAAAATCCATGGATACCTCAGACCATTTTTGGGTTGGAATATCAAGGGGTTGTAGGAGACAGGGAGGAACCACCATCTTGAATTTTGGTCGTTGACGCGTATCACATTCAACCACATATTTGTTTTATATTGTATGCATTCCCTTCCAAAAGAAGGATTGCCGGATATTGTGGTATGTCTTAAAGAATCCAACATGTCCTATTGTTGGGGAGTCATGGTTCTCTTTTGAGAGTTGAGTTTTGAATTTTGGTGAATTGGGTAGATATATTAGTTGTTTGTACCATATTATGTATTTTTCCCATGAATATTTGGATTTCGTTGCTTTGTTGTTTTCAACCTCTTCAATTATCTTCCTTGTCTCTAGGTCTTTCACATACTCACTTTGGACTTTTGAGATCCGTTCAGGAACAACTATGGATATGGCACATAAAGAGGAATCACTTTCAATTTTTCTTTATAAGTTGTCTGCAACCCTATTCTCTTTTCCCTTTTTATACAAAATGCTGAAATCAAAGACTTGGATTTTGCTTACCCATTTCTGTTGTTTCGGAGAGAGATTTTTTGAGTTAAAAAATACTTTAGGCTGTTGTGGTATGTTTTAATAAGAAATTTTGCCCCGAACAAATATTGCTTCCATTTAACAAGGGAATGCATCGTCGCCAACATTTCCTTGTCATATATGGATTTTGTTTTCTCACTTGGTTTAAATTTTCTACTTTCGAAGGCAATGGGGTGTATATCTTGCATGAGAAAAGCTCCTAAACCCATCTTGAAGTGTCACACTCAACGATGAATGTCTTCATAAAATCAGGAGTTGCTAGCACTGGTGTGGATGTCATTAGGGTTTCAATTGTTCAAAACAAGTTTTCGCATCCTTATCCCATCTGAAAGCATCCCTTTTTAATAGTGATGTTGGGGGTGCTACAATTTGGGCGTAGTTGCAAAAAAATATTCTATAATAACCCGTTAGACCCATAATTCCTCTTAACAATGTAATTGAATTGGGGGACGACCACTCTATGATCACCCTACTTTTTTTGGATCGACCTTAATTTCGTTGGCTGATATGATGTGCCACAAAAATTCTATTTCTTTTTTCCCAAAACTACATTTTGATTTGTTAACATAAAATTTGCTTTCTTCTAGAAGCTTCAATGTTGTTTCTACATGATTGAGGTGTGAGTTCCAATTTTTACTATAAATATGGATATCATCAAAAAACACTAGCACAAACTTCCTTAGGTACGAGCGAAACAAGTCATTCATTACTGATTGAAATGTATCTATAGCATTGGATAATTCAAACGACATCACTCGAAATTCATATAGACCTTTGTGGGTGCATAAAGTTGTTTTTGGGACATCTTCTTCTCAAATACGGATTTAGTAATATCCTAACTTTAAGTCTAGCTTAGAAAAATATTTTGCACCATGTAGCTCATCGAGCAGTTCGTCAACAAAGGGAATGGGGAATTTATATTTTATGGCCACTTTGTTTAACGCTCGATAATCAATGCAAATTCTATACGATCCATATTTTTTTCTAACGAGTATGACTGGTGGAAAGAAAGGAATCTTACTACGTGTGAATATTCCAGCGTCTACTAGCTCATGTATTAAACGTTCGATCTCTGATTTGTTCCTGTGAGATTTTTTGTATGAATTTTTTTATGATTGGAGCTGATCCTGGCATCAAATCGATGATGTGATCCCTAGATTGTGGGGGTGGGAGATGATGAGGAGGGTTTCGAAAGATGTCACTATGTTCCCCCAGGAGCTGTTAATTCACGTGGGTTAGTATTTTGGCTTTTGTCAGTTGTTCCTTCCATAGCATAGTTGTGTAAGAAGAAGGCATGAGCTCCCTTTTTTACCATCTTTTCCATTTTATTGAATGAAACAATTTTGGGAGGGGGGAAATAATACAACAAATCTTATATTTCCTCCCATTTTCATAGAACTTTATAAATTGTTCCCGTAAGTTTAATCCGATTGTCCCTAGCTTTTCCAACCATTGTGCACCTAAAACAAAGTCAACCCCTCTGATTTCCATAACATACATTGGCGATTTTAGCTTGTAGTCTTTTATATCTAGTTCTACTTTATGGCATTTATCGTCACACGGTGTAGTCCTGTTTCCTAGTATCGATACTTGGAAACTTGCGGTAGGTTAGATGAATATGTTTAACTATTTTACTAGCCTAGAGTCTATGAAGTTGTATGTACTCCCACTATTGATCAACATCGTCACTTTCTTGTTTTTGATATGGACAAACAATTTGAGGGTTTGGGGTTGAGAGATACCTTTCATTGGATCCATTGAGAGTGTTGGTGTGATGTTAGCCTCCTCCTTGCTAGTCTCATCACTATCTGACTCTGTGTCAGATGAAGGTTTGTCGCTTGATTCTTCATCATTATCGTCACTCATATTAATTTTTTCACACAAGAACATATTCTTATTTTTTCACTTATGCCTTGGGCGCCAATTAAGGGCATTACACCTATGGCATGGATTGTCGTCCTTTTTCCCATTGGCTCTTAAGTGGGGTGGTATGTAAATCGATGAACGTTGTGTCTTTTGTTTCTCTTCAATTAATTTTTCTTTTTGACAGGCTTGTTCCACGTCTTTGATGTCTAATAATTTTATCTCGATTTGGATACTTTTTTTTATCCCATCGATGGTGATTTGCAGGAGTCATTCTTCAGTTATATCTTGGACATGAGTGGCCAGGACCAATAGTTTTCTAAAATATTCATCTATAGTTCCTTCTTGTTGTAAACGAGTGAGCTTGTTGTAGATTTCAGCTTCTTCCATGTCTTGAAATTGTTAAAAGAATTTTTTCTTGAAGATGTCCCAGACTCTAAGTAATTGACCTCTCTTTATTGTTGAGTCCCACCATAAGAACCAGTCACAAGTGGTTTTATCCATGTACAATGCTGCAACATTCAATTTGTCATCATCACCATAAATATTGTACATTTCAAAATATTTTTCGATTTTGTTGATCCATCGAATCTCGTCTCGGTTACTTTCTCCATCAAACCTTGGTAAGTCGATTTTGACCTTGTGAACGACATTGTGGATTGGGCTTGTATGTGAGCTATTGCCTCCTTTAACTTGGTCTCTTAGTGAGAGAATTTCGAGCTTTAGGTCGTGAATATCCTCATCTTTTAGTTCAAGCTTTGCCAATATTTTTTGAAATGGATCATCTTCTGATTTTATGGACACATCTTTGTTCTCCAGAGGGTTTCTCTTAGTGTTTCTTTTATTCATCTTGCTTAAATTTGAATTTTAACTATTAAATTTTTAATTGTAATAATAATAATTTATTATTAAAAAAATAATAATTTTATTACAAAACTTTAATAGTTTGGAAGTTTTTTTTAAGATTATAATAATTATTATTAAGTATAATAATAATATTATAATTTTTTTAAATGGGTAAATTTAGGTTTAAAACCCTAGAGTGTTGAGTGTGGTGACATGGAATGAGAAGGCTGGGTGTGAAGACGTGTTTGCATGGAGAGGGAGTGTGATGCTGGAGAGAGTTGGGCGTGAATATGGAGAGCTACAGAGTTGTGTGTGGATGTTTGTGTTGGAGCAACGCTAGGAGAGGTAAGCGTGATGATGGAGCTGGAAGGAGATACCTGGGATGAGTGCTATGGGATGGTGGAGTTGGGCATGGGGGGAGCAAGAAACGTGGAGGGTAGACAGGTGCGGTAGATGTAGTGAGAATAGGTGGGAGCGTGTAGGGTAGTTTGGATGGTGGGAAGGGTTACGAGCGTTGGGTGTTAGCGTGGATGGTGGAGATGAATGGGAGCCATGTGGAGGAAGGAGGTAGTACTGGTGTGGAGATGCATTGGAGGATAGAGGGGTGTAGAAGGTGGTAGGTAAGCAATGCGAGTAGCAGAGAAGCATGTGGAGGTGGAGGGAAATGCATAAATGAATGGAGATGGCAAGAGAAAATGCTAGGAACGTTGGCTATGATACCAACTTGGAATGGATTTTCCAAAAAAGGATATATATTTATTAATGAATGATGATATTTACAAGAGTACAATACAGCCTTCATACAAATCAAGGGTCACCATTAAATGGTGTGACCTATCAAGCTGACCTTAATTAATAATTACTAAATAACTAGGTTTACTAACTATTTAGTTTTATTATAGTCAGTATCTAGTTAATCCTAGACGTGTTCACCTAGTAGCTGCAAAGTATGTGATGAGGTACTTGAAAGGTATGATAGACTTTGGTCTATACTATGATGGATATCATGACTATAGATTGTATGGTTATAGAGATGTAGATTGGGTTGGAAGTATCTCAGACAGGAAGAGCACTTCAGGTGGATGTTATTGTTTGGGATCCGCCATGATCTCATGGTTTAGCAGGAAGCAGTCTAGTGTTGCTCTCAACAGAAGCGAAGCAGAGTATATAGCAGCTTGTTTTGCTAATTGTTAATTCATATGGCTTCAAAAATGGATGTCAGGTCTATTTGACCTAGAGTTGGATACCATAGTGATTCTATGTGACAACCAGAGTTGTATAAAGATGACAAAGAACCCATTGTTCCATGACAAATCAAAGCACATAGAAATCCAGTATTTTTACATAGAGGATATGATACAAAAGGGATTTATAAATATCTAGTATGTGAGCACTAATGAGCAAGTTGTTGATGTCCTGACTAAGCCTCTGTCTCGAGTAAAGTTTGAATACTTCCTTGACAAGCTTGGTGTGGTTCAAAGGGACGTTCCTATAAAGGGGGAGTAGTGATGATGATGTTGCAGTGAGAATGTATCATCCCTAGACATTAGTCCTAAAGTGATCTGCAAAACTTTGTATTCATGGTGTGGATGATGATGTTGCAATGGGATTGTATTATCCCTAGATATTAGTCCTAAAGTGATCCCCATACGTTGGTCTCCGTGATGTGTTTGATGATGTTGTAGTGATATAGTATCATCCCTGGACATTAGTCCTAAAGTGATCCATAGACTTTTGTCTATGTGATGTGGTTAGGATTGTATCATCTCTGGACATTAGTCCTAGAGTGATCCACATACTTTTTTCTCTATGACGTGGTTGGGATTGTATCATCCCTGGACATTAGTCCTAAAGTGATCCACATACTTTTGTCTCTGTGATGTGGTTGGGATTGTATCATCCTTGGACATTAGTCCCAAAGTGATCCTAAGACTTTGTCTAAGTGATGTGGTTAGGATTACATCATCCTTGGACTTATATCCTAAAGTGAGAGGGATTTATCATCCTATAATTGGATCATGTGTGTTGCAGGTTATGTTGTTGCTGATCAAAATATCAAGTGTTATTGCAGATGATGTTGTTGTTGATCAAAAGATAAAGTGTTGTTGTAGATGATCGAGTGATCGAGTGCTGCAGAAGATGAAGATCAAAGATGACGACTCAGTGTTATAGAAGATGATGCTCCAGCACTGAAGATATTGAAGATGTTCTAGTTGTTGATGTTGTTGAAAAAATCCAATGATTTATAGATGCATCACCTTGATGTTGTTGATGATGCTCTCTCTCCTTTCTCCTACAGTTGATGTTGTTGATGATGCTCTCTCTCCTTGCTCCTATAGTTGATGTTGTTGTTGTCACTAGAATACCCTTCTTGTTAAGCGGGAGTGTTGAAATATTGTAACTTCAAAGAATATTCTATTGTATTTTATTATTGTAATTTATTCGGAGATGTTTTATTCCTTCGTCGGGATGTTGTTATTGTATTTGGTCATCATAAAGTCACGAGGTAAAACCTTTGTTGTATGTCAGGTTGATAGAACCTTAAGAAAGTAATATTATATTATTTCGAGTCTTCCTAGGTAAGTCGACCCATCAAGTTTGTTGGGTTCGACCTAGTTAGGGAAAAATTCAAGTGGGAGATAAAGTATAAATAGGAGTGATGCGCTCCTCATTTGGACACACACACTCACTTGTGTAATGCGCATAGGAGAGAAAAATATATATATATGCAAGGAGAAGGAGCACTTGTTTGGGGCTTTTTCTTTGTACTTTCGATACATCTATATTGAGGAATTTTTGTTGGGTATTCTTCCTTTACAGGGTTTCCCAGGATAAATCAGTGTCTATATTGTGATTATGTTTCTTTCAGTGATCTTGTATACGCTATTGTTGTGAAATTGAATTGAATACTAATGTTATCTATCTTAGCATATCGAATCTTAACAACAACCATACAAACAGATGTCCCTTAAGCAACAAAAGAAGGCCAATAAATTAGCACCCAAGTGTTGTTTGAATTATTGTGATTGATGTTAAAGAATTACTATTGTCATTTATGTCATACTAAGGCATTTCATTGAACATGCTTTTTTCACTAGAAATAAACTCGCAATTCATTAATATTTTAAATGAACCACATTGTTTATGTGTATGTTAGGAAGTTACTTATAAGCCTTCATCTAAATGTTATCAAATTTCATGTGGAATTTCACGAGATTCAAAAAACTCAAAAAAGGTTCTTTCATATACATATTATTGTATGCTATTGAGCAAAAAATGAAATTTTGATTGTTTATCAACCAAAAAGATCCACCAAATATAAATAAATAGAGCCAATAAACAAAAAATAACTTTTCTGTAGTAGCTCATTTAGATTTGATACTTGTGTTTTCCTAATCAAAATGTGGTCCTTGATCAAATTCATTGGTGGAATAATTTGAAGATTCCCACAAATGTCATATTCCATCCGCCACTTGTAGTCCCATCTGTGATTGTTGGTCTTCCCTGTAATTTCTTTCTCTATAAATACTTTTAAAATTTATTTTCTAGAATGTTTGTCTAATTATGATGAGTTCTTCATAAAGGTATTTTAGGTAAATGTTTTTTGGAGGCCTCTTAAGTTGCATCCAATCAATGACTAATTTTGAGTCCCCAAAGACTTGAAGTTTCTACACACCCTTTGAAATGGCGAGCATCAATACCAACTTTAGGGTCATAAATTTTGTTCCGTTGTCTGTGCACCTTACCAATATTCCTACTACAAATTTGAAATAGTGAGAATAAAAAAGAAAAAGAAGCCCCCCACCTCCACCCATACCTAGTTTCCCTAGTAAAGCACCATAAAAAAATCCCAACTACCAGATTTGTCAATGATATCCTCTATAATTCTTCTTTGTTTTGGTGGATCATCCAACTTTGTAAAATGTTCTAAAATTGATATACTTTTTGAAGCATATACCATAGGAGGGATGAGAATGTCTTGAAAGAGAACCCTGTTCCTGGAAAACCATACTAATTGGATCATGAGAGCTGGTAATGCTTAAAAATATGAAAAATTAACATTTTGTAACCAGGCTTGTACAGCTTCATGAATCCCAAAACCATTCCAAATGAAATGGATGCATTTTACCTATGAAGCAAAGGTCCACCTACTAGATATATATGGGTAGTGAATGAAATTATGCTTTAAGTTTTCATTATCAGTCTTTCAAAGAGGGAATTTTCTCGAGCCACATCCAAATTTATTGATGAGGTTGTCCCATATAGGGACATTTCTTGGTAATACCAATCAAAGAAATAATTGTACCTTCAACGGGAAATTGATCTTCCAAATATTTGAGATCCACTATGTTGGTTCAAGATTATCCTCCTCTTCCCTAATGGCCTTCTAACCTAGACTCGGGGTGTAGAAGCCATCATCAACATTCTTAATCCAAATAGCGAGTCCTCTCTATCCACCAAATAGATGTGGATATCTTGTAGATAATTGATGTAGCCTTCCCATAATGTCTTTTGACCTCCCTTAAAACCTAGAACCTCAACCTCGATCCACATCAGTCTTATGGGAGTGATGTTGTGTATGTCTTAAATCTGATGAAGAAAAATATAAGCTTGATTAGCTAATTACTCAATCATGACAGTAAGAATTTTGTAATAATATGCCCTTTCTTTCCAAGGATCTTGTCCCAGTCTAACCCTTTTGTTGTTTCCCACATCCCATATAAGGAATTCCCTTATAACATCAAAGGTTAATACAATAGGCTTCTACATGACAGATGCATTTCTAATAGACTTTTCTCTTCCCCTAAACCATTCCTCTATAGATAATGGATATATATAGTTTTGAGAAACAATTCTTACCCATAAACCCTCACCTTTTAGAATTTTCCAAATTCTTGTTGCTGGAAAGGATTTAGCAAAACATGAAGGATGCTTAAGGCCCCATCCCCCAAATTATTTTGGTAGAGATAAACATTTCCATGAGGCCTAATGATATGAATTATCGTCTTCCTTCCCTTTCCACAAGAAATGATAACAAAGCTTTCGAATAACTTCTAAAATGCATGAGGTGACATAGGACAAAGTAACCCAATAGAGTGGCATCGCTTATAACATCGTCTTCATTAGAATCAGTATGACTCCTATAGAGAGACACCTATTACACCATAGGTGTAGCCTATTCTCCACTTTTCCAATAAGCAAAGTCCAATCTCTACAAATATAATCATTTGGTTTTATAACAAAACCAAGATATTTTAACCCATTATGAAAATCCATCAAAGCAAAATCAAATTGTGACAAAATCCAGTCAACCATCTCTTGATCCAAATGCATGAAAGCTATATAATATTTACGACCATTATGCTCCATCCCCATAGCTTCTACAAATAAATATAATATAGCTTATACTTTTATAATGTATCATCTAGAACCATCGGAGAAAACAAAAATATCATCAACAAACAGTAAGTGGGAAATAGCTACATTCCCCCTGTTATTGATCCCTCTAAGAAAACCATTAGATTTAGCATGAAAGAGTGCTCTACCAAACCCCTCCACAACTAAAATAAAGAGTAAAGGAGCAAGGGGGGATCCTTGCCTCAAGCCCCTATCAGGTTTGAAGAATGGAGAAGCAAACCCATTGACTAATATAAGCAAGGGGGAGGATATGTGTGTGTGTGTGCGTGTGCGTGCATGAAAAAAGTAAAATATGAAATGGTGGTTTCAAACCCATGGGTTTTGAATCCCATGGTATTTGGAAAGGTGAAATAAAAAATGGAATTGATTATTTGACTAATGAGTTCCCTATATTTTTTAATGAAAATGTCTCTTCATGTGTGTGTGAGAAAACAAGTAGCAACATCTGAAGAAGTGGATGACCAAAGATTGAATATCATTCCAAAAGCGGAGTGTTGTGCAATTTGTTTTAGGTTAGCTTGACATTTCTGTGATAACATTTTTCTGGGATGTCTAGGCCGTGAAATTTTGAGGATATAGAGTCAAGCTATCTAAGTACACATGGTCAAAATTTTAGATGTTGGTTCACTATACTTTCTTAGATATGCCCTAGTGAAGTTAGGGTTTTTGAATGGTCTTGAAATAAGCTTCAAACATGTTAGTTTGACATTTTCGCTATAACTTATTTTTTGGGAAGTTTCAGAGCATGAAATTTTTAGGAGATAGAGGTAAGTACATGTGGTAAACATTTCAAATGTTGGTTCGCTATAATTTTTGAGATATTCCTAGTGGAAGTTAGGGTTTATAAATGGTCTTGAAATCAGTTTCAAACAAGTCAACTTGGTATTTTCTATATAACATCTTTTCTGGGACTTTTCAAACTGAGAAATCTTTATGGATCTAAGGATACATACAAAAGTACTTCAAGTAAAAATTTCACACTTTGTTTCAGTATACTTTCTAATATATACTTCGTGGAATTTTAGGTTTCCTAAAATTAGTTTCAAGCGGTTCATCTTGGCATCTTCTCTATAACTTGTGTTCTTTGAATTTTTAGAATGTGAATTTTTTAGGGATTTGAGGAGACATAGAAGTACTTCTAGTAAAAATTTCAGAATTTGGTTTATTATACTTCTATGATATACCTTGTGGAAGTTAAGGTTTGTGAATGGTCTTGAAATCGGTTTCAAATATGTTAGCTTGGTATCTTCTCTATAACTTATTCTATAGTACTTTTCATAATACAAAATTTTTAGGGTTCTAAGGAGACATACAAAATTACTTCAGGTAAAAATTTCAAACTTTGTTTTGCTATACTTTCTAAGATATACCTTGTGGAATTTAAGGTTTTTGAATGGTCTTGAAATCAGTTTCAAACATGTCAACTTGGCATCTTCTCTATAACTTCTTTTTTGGGACTTTTAGAATGTAAAATTTGTAGGGATCTAAGGAGACATATTGAAGTACCTTAGGTAAAAATTTCATAACAAGATTTGAAAAATTGGATATGTGGCATGGTGTACAAGTTTGTTCTTGGGAAGAGGCCAAAAACAACAAGCTTTGGGAAAGATACCATAAATCTCATTTGAAAATTCAAATTTTGGTAAGACCTTGAAAACAAAAGTAGCAAGTAGACTAAGCAAAGGAAATGTGAATGTTATCATCTTTTGAAGAATTTATATGTACCAAAGAAGAAATTGTAACTTGAAGGTTGGTGTTGCTCAAACAAAGAGATTGACACCTCTTGCTAAGCTGATGCTTAAATGTGGGGATTTTTGTCTCCAATATATTGGTGTCTACAAATATCTATAAGAGTAGGTTGGTTCCTACTAGGGTTTGTACTTATGAGAATTGGTGTCTCCAGTAGGCTAGTGTCTACAAATATTTGTAACAATAGGTTGAATCCTACAAAAATTATAAACAAAAGTTTTGTGATTTTCTCCCAAAAAGGTTTCCATGTAAATCTTGGGTTCCATGTTTTGTAAATAATAGATCTCATATGTGATTATTTTCTTATGGTTGATGAAAGTATGAATTTTTAAAAAAAAATGTCTTATACTGATTCACCCCCACCTCTTAATATAAGTGTGTGCTCAATGGTACTATGGTCTCTATAAGGTGTTGTGATGGATTGGAAGTATGGATTACAAATTAGAGTTTCCTACATCTTCACATGTACATATATTCTTCTATGTTTCTTTCCTAAATAAGGTAATTGGTGACAATATCCCAGCCTATACCATTCTATCGGAGATTGATGAACAAGGGAAATTGATGCTTGAAATTAACACGATCATTGACATAAGGACCAAGCAACTAAAAAATCAAGTCATTACTGAGTACCTCACCAAGTGGAAAAGCATGCCAATAGAAGAGGAAACATGGAAGATGGGATTTTTTTTGGTAAGTAACATTATATTAAAATTTCACAGAAGTTTTAAAAATGTATGAATCCCCTTCATCTCTAGTGACTTCCTAGCCATTACCATCCATACTCAGTTCTTGACATATTACAAATCCAAAACAACCCCCTCCCGAAGGAGAAATAGGGTTTATCCATCATCAGGATATTGATAGATCAAACCTTCAAAAGAAGTAGATAGAAAAGACATGTATCTACAAACTACTCTTGATGTTTGAGCCGGAGCAACATACAACTTCCTCCCAGACTCCTTCTATTTCCCCTCCTATAAAAATTTAAGACTACAATTCTAATATCCTACATTCTACTTAAAGAGACACAACATATAACAACTTGGACATAATAAGAAGAACCAACAACACAATTACAAAGCCTATGGATTTTCCACCGTGTTTGACTTTCCTCCCAGCATCTCGACCCCTTGCCCACCTTCGAAGCTCATCTGCACCATTCCACCTAGAGACTCAACAACTCTCATCCTTGGAAGGAAGGGAATTCCCATCTCTTTTTCCAAGACATTAATCTTCATGTGCATTAACCTAGTATCTGCATATAGCTCCTTCCAGAAGGAAACTGGGATATCGTACCCCTTCTCTTTTTCTTCACGTTTAAGTAGAACACTCCGAAGGAGTCTCGTCATTAACCAATACATGGTGATTGTTTTCTCATATTGCAATTTTTGGGCATGTGAAGTGCCAAGATCATCTATCCATCATTCCAACGCATCAAACTCCTCTTGTGATTTCAAGTCCTCCAACTCATACCATAATTTATGTTTCACCAACTCAAATTCAGACCTCACCAACGTGGGGATGGAAGCCTTATAGAAGCATGTTACCTGAGTTGCCCATAGTTGCTCTCTGTTGGCCAGTTTTCTAATACCCCAAATTTTCATAAAAAATTTAAAATTTTTCTTGTGACAATTAATGTTTAAAATCATCAATAAAGAGAGTAACTTAATTGCTAACAGTTAACATCCTACAAGGTCTAATCTAGAAACTAAAACAATTTTCTTTATTAATTTCTATAATTGCACTCTTCACTAACTGCATCAAAATTAAGTATTGAAAAATGGATTTAGTAAGTAATGAATTGAAAGTAGTATAAGCTAAAAACAATTGTTTGTTTACTATGCACTAAAGTTTGTCTCCTGCTTAAATGAAGGAACTTCAGTTCATGCCTGAGGTTTACTTATCTCTTGAAGCTAATGCAGTGAAATGATGATTCTTGTTATAGGTCTCTTTACAGGTAACTTTTATTTCTGGATTCAGGCTCAAGAATTTAAATCCGTCAGCAGCAAAATCAAATCTAGGGTAATCATTTAATTTTAAAGTTTTTGACTAGAGCAAGTACTGCGTGACTCATTCTTTTCGTATAATGTCATTATAAACTTTGTTTGTTTTCTATAATGCTGAAGTCTGAACTTTCCATGTTCAACAGTCAAAGATGGCTAAGTCTAAAACCTCTTGTTTAGGTTTGCAGATAAAATTATTGCTTTGATTTATGGGATGGATTGTTCATTACCTAAAGAAAAAAATCAAACTAGAAAACAAAATCCTTTGCATAAACTAATACTCACTATATAATTTTTATATCCTAAGTATAAAACCTATCAATGTAAATAAAAACTAAACTATATTACCTTTAGAAAACTATGCTAAGGCATCTCTATGTAAAATCTTGTGCTTATATGTTTTCAACCAAAATAATAACAAAGGTTTTGTATATCCTTTTGCAGGCTTCACCCAAGCTCTCAAAATTATAGAGCAACACCCACATAATTAAATTTGAAGTGGAAACCACATGGCTAATGGTTAGTGGATTAGCATTTATGTCTTGGAAAAACCCTACTACAAAGTCGATTAAACCCTAAAATTTCGCATTGTTAACTAAACACTTCGTTGCTGTGAGTAGCGCTGCCAAGCTCATGGCCTCTTGGGCCTTTGATGCCATCATTTAGCTCTATGAGTGACGGCCTCGATATCTAAGTTTTGCTCTGTGAGTGAATTTAACCCACTTATCAACGAAGCTGATTCCTCTGATTATTAGTAGAGTGGTTCTGGATCTATAACTCACGGCTTACCTTGTGGATTTTGTTGACAGTAAGGAGATTTGGTTTCATCATGGATTTTACTGTTTGCTTTCCCCTTTCTTTTCGAGGTTTTTAGATTGTGTGTCTCCTGCCCAACTGCTAGGGTAAGAAGTTTCCTTGGCCAGGGTTACCATGCAAAACAAATTACTGCGTGACCAAGGATAAAATATCTCCATGTAACTCATTTTAACTCTTTCGAAAAATTCCATATCGAATCAATACTGTAACAAGGTTTTTTTTTAAAACATGAACTTAACCTTTCTCAATTTCTTGTGCAGACTTCTCCTACAGGTGAAATCTAGCTACTGTGAGCTGGAAGACAATAGAATACTTCAGGAAAAGGCTCCACGCTTCTCAAACAACCAGTAAGCCTCGGTTTCATGCCTAAGGTTCCTTCTGTGGTGATGTGTGGGGTTTGGAAATATATTTTTCTCGCAGAGAGATCCCTTGCAGTAGCTGCATTTGAACAAAGCTTCGTTGGTAAGGCTATGTGGCCGTAGAACTATTCTATTTGATTGACTGTGTTTTTCTTAGGGTTTCGCATTTTGTAAACATTTTGTTTTTAACTTGTAATAGGTTATCAGTAAAATGGGTGCACCGACCTGTGTAAAAAGGAGTCTTTGATAGACTTGGAAATCGTGGTTTTCTGTGTTGTATATTTAGTTCGTTTAAGATTAGATTAATGAAATTTTAAAGAACCATGTTGCTACCTGTATCTGGTGAATGATTAGATAAAAGATGATGAAAGGATTTCACTGTTGTAAATGTCCATAATTTTGATTTTTGTTAAGATGAGGTTATTATGTGGAAATTTAATGTGAAAGCTAGCTTTTGGGTTTTCTTTTAGTTTAAAGATTTACTTAATAAATAATAAAAGGAAAAAAGGGTTTGTCACTACAACCCGAACACGACTCTGTAACTTTGATTTGGAAAATTTAATTTATCTTTTGTTATTTTATTTTAGTATATAAATGATAAACAATCTAAACTCTGTTTCTGTGTGAAATTTATTTAATATAGGGCAATTATAATATAGATATTATAATTTATATAATGAAGAATTTGATTATTTAGGATATGGATAAAACTGTAAATACCCTATTCTGGAAAGAGGAAAGATGGAAAGACTTGGTTGACAGTTTTCCTTAATTAGGGTTTGTATTTTTATTTTAAATTAAAACTCTACATTGTTGTTGTTTTTACTTTGATGTATTTGATATTTGATGTTTTACTTACAGTATTACTGAAATTACTTATTTGTTAAATGTAAAACCTAAGTTATTACTATAATTTCATTAAACTATTTATATAATCTAAGTTGTTCCTATTTACGTTATTTTTCTATTTGAGTGATAGTTAATAATTAAATGTAATTATATTAGTTTAAGTCTTAAAGACAAATGTGTTTACTGTGCTAAAAAGAACACAGTTACCCAAACTCTGTACTGGTTTTTAATAGACCTTCTTTTACAGTAGTTTATGTTTATGTTTTAAACAGATGTATTTTAACTAAGGAAACTTATGAAAATAGAGGAATCTTTCTTCTAAATAACTTTATAAAGATTAAAATTAAATATGTTGATGTAATTGTAACTTCGGAATGTATTCATCCGTATTTCTTATGTATTGTAACCCGATGTTTATTATTAGATGTATTGTAATGTATTTGAGTCATGTCATACCCCGATGTTTATTCTGGGAAGTTTCTATAATGAGAAAGTCATGTCAAGTCATTGTGGGTAACCCTCTTATTGGTCAAGGGTTAAAGTCCCCACAGTTGTGGGGCCCTTGGGTTATTAGACTATCCTATTGAAGTCGACCCTAGGTGAGTCATTGTAAGTCGGGGCAATAGTCCCCACCATTGTGTTACCCTCCTATTGGTCGGAGGAGGCAAAGTCCCCACAAGTGGTGGGGCACTAGGGTTATTAGACACTCCTAGAGATGTCGGCTCTTGTAAGTAATTGTTAAGTGAGGCCGACATGTTGGAGTGCACTTCAAGTGAACGAAAGGATATAAATAAAGAGTGAGACTCTCTATTTATCTCACTTGCAACAAAAAACACACTCACTCATTGGGGCACATGAGTGAGAGAGGAGAAGCTCTCTCAGTGTGAGAGAGAGAGACTACTGCTGTCGAGAGATCATCTTACTGTTTTCCGGTTTTACCTTTTGTGCTGATTCTATCTCTGGGGAAGTTGTGAGGTTTTCTCCTTTATGGTTTCCCTGAGGAAAATTCTTTGTATCTCTTGTCTCTTGTGATGTGATTATGTTTTATTGCTGTGCTTGTTATTCTCTCAGTCAAAAGATCCTAAGATCATAATGCTAGCATGAATGATGAAAAACTAACATGGTATCAGAGCTAACCTGAGAAGAAGACATTGTGCAGCTACAGAAGCTAGGGCTTCTTACTTTTTGGGTCTCTCTCCACAATTCATCAGCAAAATTATGCTAGGCTGACTCTCCATTGAAGGGCGTATCTTTCTGTCGAAGCAGAATTTGATTCCAAGCATTTTCATTTTTCGATGCAGAAATTAGGGCTTTCTACAAAAGAGGAATTTTTGAGTGAGCCCAGCATAGGATTTTTCTCGTCATCAAAACCGAACTTTAGAGACCTGGATCAAGAAATTTGGTTGGGTGAAACTCTGGGAAATTCAAACCCTAGTTTGACCCTGAGCTAGAGAAACCCTAAATACTAAAACTGCTACGTTTTGGTACATTCGCTATATCCTGATATTGGAGAAGGATCAGGAGCTGAAAATTTTAGGTACTGAATATGACATCCTGATGTACACTTTGTACAAAATTCAGCCTCATATTCACTATATTCTGGGAGATATGATCCCTCCAAGATAGGGTTCCAGCCTCTTCCAGAATTCATCCCTAAACATGACACCTGGGGAGAATTGAAATATCTTGGGCTACAGAGGTCCAAATTAAATTCCTGAAGATTTTCCAAAAATATAACAGACTTTAAATTTTGTGGTCCAAATATTAGACTCAGAAGATCAACCAGTGCCACGTGGCATGACGTACAACTTCATTGTTTAGAACAGTCCTGTAACAGGTCACCTTGGGAAAAGGATCATAAATAAAAAATGGTGAAACAAATTCTGATGAAACCTATGGTGTTGGATCAGGGACATGTGAGGTTACCTCAATACGAAATTTCAAACACATAGGAGTAGTAATTTCGGAGATATCATAGAAACAGTAACAGGAATTTCTGTAGAAGAAATTGAAAACTAGGGCTTCCTGTTCCGGGAGCTTCCCTCCACTGTTTTCAGAAAATGAGTACATTGGAAAGCTCCATTTGAAGGGATATATATATATATATATATATATATATATATATCCAATCAGATTTAAAAGATTCCAAGTTTTAAAAATTAGGGTTTCTGTGACAAACCCTAGAACAGCCAGCTCCGGAACCAGGACGGACACCTCAAAACGGTAAGATCTAATCTTTTGCTATTTCCATTTGAGGTTCTCATTTCAAAGTGATCTATCACATCAGCTTGATGATAAGCTTGGTGAAGTTTCCAAGCATGGAAGTATGTAATCTCTCTGAAGAAAATGAAGGGGACACTTACATGAGTAAGAGGTTCCAGTTCCAGAGGGAGATGAGGTTCAAAGCCTTACACAAGAAGAACTTGGTCAAGACCAAGAAGATCATTGTTGATTCAGTCACGAATCAACTTGTGCTACAAGTGTATTCCTTAAAGACACTGAAGATGTTTGATTCCTTGACCAAGCTATTTGAAGGGAAGAACAGAAATCAGAATATGACCTTAAGAAACCAGTTGAAGAATGTGAAGATCTAGAATGCAGAGACCATGCAGTCATACTTTACAAGGGTCTCTCAAATCAAAGAACAACTTGTAGCGGTAAAAGAAGAAGTGAAGAATGAAGTAGTGGTGATGTCCACCTTGAATGGCCTCCCAGGATCATGGGATTCATTCATTCGAGGAATGTGTACCAGAAGGAAGTGATTACTTTTAGCAGACTCTAGGAAGAAGAAGAAGCTCCACTCATAAGAAGAGAAGAGAAGATGGGAGAAATTGAAGAACAAGCACTCACCATCAAAATAAGATCCCTCAAGCAATGAGGATTATGAAGATATCAAATCTTGAAGAAATTCTTATCCACCTTAGCATTTGGATAAGAAATGATGCTATTATGAATGAAGAAGACGATGAAGTTGAAGGCTCAAGAAGGAGTCTACCCACGAAACAAATAAAGAAAAGTATTCAATTGTCATTTCATGATATTGTTTTGTTATGCATTTGTTTATATTCGGTTGATGTATTATGCATGATAGGATGTTTGCATTAATGACAGTATACTACTAATATGCATGTGATGGGTAAGTAGCTCATGGTGTTATACAACTCTCCATTGCTACTTATCTAGAATGAAACCTCTTTGCTGACATATTGGATTAGTGCACAATCTCAATGTTGTCCTGGTAGAGATGGAAGGAATCTAGAAAATTTCTGTGAGATATGGATGAATGTTGTATTGGCTAAAGTAGTTGCATGATCATATATTTATGCATAAGAACTTGCTAGTATAAATATTCCTTATGAAATGTTTCTAACCATACAAATGCATTTGAATTGTAGGAAAGATCGCATCCATAATCACCTACAAGCAAAGAATAATGAAGACTTGTTCCGAAGAACAAGTGACGACAGTTCAAAGACAAAGAATAATATGACGAGTGCAATGACAGCATTGATGCAAAACCTTCCAGCCGCCAAGAAGAAAGGGAAGACCAGTTCAAGAATAATGATGTCTAGGATGTAGTATCGATACGTGAAGGAGAGTTCGTAGTTCCATCATGCAGTAGATGGAAACATCGTGGGATACAAAGCAAGATTCATGAGGCTTCTCACAAAAAGAAGGCATAGAATACGAAGAGACATTTGCAGCCACTGGAAGTGAAGTCACATGACATGCATAATCATGTGTGCAATTGAATGAAGACCTTGTACAAGTTCAGAAGACACCCATGGGATAACACATACATGATGAGCTTGATGAAGATCTAAACCTTTGCTACAAGGTTGATAGAGGATGACAAGCTCACAGATGGGTGCGAGATGAACTTTTGAAAAAGTTCAAGATAGAGGATCTTAGTATCCAGTGATCCTAGATGGATACTACTTGTCACTACGGTACATAATGTTTCAGTGTATAGAGTATGAAAGACAGAGGGAGTATGATGCTTCGCTTCAAAGGGAGTGACTATAGAAGATCCTGAGGTTCGACATGGTATGACAGGATGGATAGATCACTGATGACTCTAGGCTTTACTAAGAGTAAAGTTGATTCCAACCTTTGCTTCAAGGTTGAAAACGAAAGACTAGTGATGCTCCTGTTATGTGTCAATGCACTATTTTCTAGGCATGGAGGTGTGGACAAGGGAAGTATGCAATAGAGATCCTGAAGAGGTTCAGGATGATGGACTGCATGACCACACCTATGGCATCGAACATGAAGCTATTAAGTGATGCATCATCATAGACGATTTATGCTACGATGTATCATTAGATGATTGGATCATTGATGTACCTGACAAACACGAGACCAGGCATTTGCTTTGCTGTGAACACCTTGAGCCAGTTCTTGACAGATCCAAGAAATGTTCACTTGATTGCTGCAAAGCATATTCTGAGGTACTTGAGGAGTAGAGTTGATTATGGGCTCAAGTACGATGCGAATCAAAAGATTAACCTGGAGGGTTATGTTGATTCAAATTAGGCAGGCAGTGCCATCAATAGGAAGAGAACTTCAGGGTGTTGCTTCAGTATGGGATCAGGTGTGATCTCTTGGTTTAGCAGGAAGCAATCCTATGTGGCACTGAGTACAGCTGAAGTAGAGTATGTCACAGCTTGTTCAGCTAGTTGTGAGGCAGTATGGCTGAGGAAGATATTGTTTGATTTATTTGATCTCCAGATGGATGCTACTTGTATACATTGTGACAACCAGAGTTGCGTGAAGTTGTCAGAGAATTCAGTGTTCCATGACAAGTCGAAGCATATCGAGATCAAGTATCACTATATCAGGGATATGGTGCAGAGAGGAGCAATGAAGCTCCAGTATGTTGCGACGAAGGAACAGATAGCTGATGTGTTGATGAAGCCATTGGCCAAAGTGAAGTTTGAGTACTTCAGGGAGAAGCTTGGTGTTCTCCAGATCGAGGTTTCCTCCAAGGGAAAGTGATGAGTCCCAAAGCCATTCTGATGAGCAGGTCAGATGTAAGGGCTAATCCATTCTGTCATAGTGAGAGGATTCAGTTCCTTCCATGTCAGATATGAGTGCTGAGATCCATAGCCATTCTGACGAGTAGGTCAGATATAAGGACTGAGCCATTCTGTCATGGTGAGAGGATTTAGTTCCTTCCATGTCAGATATGAGTGCTGATTGCCATTCTGGGAATGGAGGTACCTGGTCAGTTACCAGGAACACTCAGTCTGAGACTGAGAGAGCCATTTTGGCGAGTAGGTCAGATGTAAGGGCTGAACCATTCTGTCATGGCTAAAGGATTAGGTTCCTCCCATGTCAGATGTGAGTGTTGGCCATTCTATCGAGTACGACAGATTTAAGGGAAACTGCCACTCTCCAGGAGAGTGGAGGCACCTGGTCCGTTACTAGGTAGCTCAGTCTAGGACTGGGGGCCTTTCTGATGAGGGTGGAGGATTTGGTTCCTTCCAGGTCAGATGTGAGTGCATGCCATTCCGTCATGGTGGGAGGATTAAGTTCCTTCCATGGCCAATGTAAGTGTGGGCCATTCCGTCATGGTGAGAGGATTAAGTTCCTTCCATGGTCGATGTAAGTGCGGGCCATTCTTTCATGGTGAGAGGATTCAGTTCCTTCCATGTCAAATGTAAGGGCAAGCCATTCTATCATGGTGGGAGGATTCAGTTCCTTCCATGACAAATGTGAGTACGGGGCCTTTCTTATGTGATTGTAGTTTACTACATGATCAGATGTGGTGTTGGGCATGCCTTTCTGACGAGTAGGTCAGATGTAAGTGTTGGGCGTGCCTTTCTAATGAGTAGGTCAGATGTAAGTGTTGGGAAAAGACCTACCTGATGGCTAGGCCTACAACTAGCATGAAAGAAGGCTGGCTCTGTAGAACTTACTATGACGAGATAGCACGCATGATGATGACCAGATGAGATACAGATCGAGCTATGATCCAGATCCAATTATGATGAATCCAAGAGATCCAGATCGAGTGATGATCTAGATCCAGCAGTGATGATCCAGATCGAGTATGATCCAGTGACGATGTTCCAGATCGAGTATGATCCAGTGACGATGTTCCAGATCGAGTATGATCCAGTGGCCAGATCGAGTATGATCTAGTGACGATGTTCCAGATCAAGTATGATCCAGTGATGATGATTCAGATCGAGTATGATCTAGTGACGATGATCCAGATTGAGTGATGATCTAGATCCAGATGAAAGATGACTAAAGATGAAGATGACTTGAAGATGAATATGATGAGAATTTGACGATGATTCAGATGATACAGATAAGAATACTTGTGCTAATAAATTGTGTCGAGAGAATACCTTCCTAGTTAAGAGGGAGTGTTGATGTAATTGTGACTTCAGAATGTATTCATACGTATTTCTTATGTATTTTAACCCGATGTTTATTCCAGGATGTATTGTAATGTATTTGAGTCATGTCATACCCCGATGTTTATTCTGGGAAGTTTCTATAATGAGAAATTCATTTCAAGTCATTGTGGGTAACCCTCTTATTGGTCAAGGGTTAAATTCCCCACAGTTGTGGGGCCCTTGGGTTATTAGACTATCCTAGTGAATTTGACCCTAGGTGAGTCATTGTAAGTCGGGGCAATAGTCCCCACCATTGTGTTACCCTCCTATTGGTCGGAGGAGGAAAAGTCCCCACAAGTGGTGGGGCACTAGGGTTATTAGACACTCCTAGAGATGTCATCTCTAGTAAGTAATTGTTAAGTGAGGCCGACATTGTGGAGTGCACTTCAAGTGAACAAAAGAATATAAATAGAGAGTGAGACTCTCTATTTATCTCACTTGCAACAAAAAAACACACTCACTCATTGGGGCGCATGAGTGAGAGAGAGAGACTGCTACTATCAAGAGATCATCTTACTATTTTCTGGTTTTACCTTTTGTGTTGATTCTATCTCTGAGGAAGTTGCAGGGTTTTCTCCTTTATGGTTTCCCCGAGGAAAATTCTTTGTGTCTCTTGTCTGTTATGATGTGCTTATGTTTTATTGCTGTGCTTGTTATTCTCTTAGTCAAAAGATCCTAAGATCATAATGCTAGCATGAATGATGAAAAACTAACAAAATAATCATATTCCTGCACATTTTGATTTGATTTGATCATCAAACTTAATTTCACCTATTGTACTAGACACTACAACAAATCCTGGAATTAGCGTCCCATTTAGCGTCCCTTTTTAGTGTAATTTTTTTTTACATTAAGTGGTCAAACTAGACACTAAATGGGACACGTCATGGACAAAACTTAAAGTGTCTCAAAAAACATCATTTTTTGCTTCCTAAATAGCATCCTTTATGATGTCCAAAATAGCATCTCTTTTTTTGCTCCAGAATAGCATCCAACTTTTCTTCCTAAACAATGTCAAGGTTTGCTTCCAGAATAGCGTCCGACTTTGCTTCCTAAACAACGTCAAGGTTTGCTTCCTAAATAGCGTCCTACTTTGCTTCCTAGCGAGTCTCCACTTTTGCTTCTTAACTGACACCCCCGTTAGCACCATATTTGCATCCTTAATAGCACCATGTTAGCATCCAAATTAGCATCCAATATTGCATACATTTTTGCTACCACTTTAGCATCCCATTTTGCACCATGTTTTACTTCCAAACATGTGACAATTTTTGCTTCCAAATTTGCACCATTTTTGGCTTCATTTTTTGCATCATGTTTTGCTACCAAAATGACGCCAAATATTTCTTCTATTGTTGCACCAAATTTTGCTTCCTATGTAGCACCATGTTTTGCATCCAAAGTAACATCTTATTTTTCTACCATATCAACGCCATGTTTGGCTTTATCATTAGTGCCATGTGTTGCATCCTTTTTAATTATGAGTTTCGTGTCTCTCATATTATGGTCACTAATTTAGTCATTTTTAGTATTTAGCCGATATTATAATATCATTAGGGCATGGAGGAATCGAACCACCAACCTCATGCTTGTAAGGCAGGCGCTCTTCCATTGAGCTAGAACCCTTTAAGAATTTGGGAACCTAACTTACAGAGTCCTCTATAATGGTAAAAAGGATAAATACACAACTTTGAGTATCAAATGGTTGACAAAGGATGATAGATTGTATTATCTTCAACATGGGATTGATTGCGTTCCTTGGTTCTATGTATATCATTTTCCTAGGATTGTAAAGTTTCTATCATTACAGTAACAACATCTACAGCTTGTGAGGCAGTAGCATCACCTTTTTCCTATGATCTAGTGGTATCATGGGCCTAATATGATTGAGTGTCATCAACTGGTTGAGCCCTTTATAACTGAGAAACAAAATTATCCTCAATTCCTAATTCTATTCTAGTGCCACTCATTCCTCTAAGTTGTTGACTATCATCAACCCAACTACTCAAATGATTTATTGGTCACCCACTTCGAAGTGTTCAGTAAATAGAATCCAATTGGGATGAAGCTGAAGTACTTTCAATATTACTCTCTACTACAACCCTATCATTTTCTGCAATCATAGACACATTACATTATATATTTCCTTAAATGATGAACTCTAAATTTCAAATCCAAGAAAAACAATTTATAATCTAGTAGATGTTCAATAACCATAAATTTTAAAATTACACACTAGTACATGTGGACATTTTTCCCACGGACTTTCGTTTCTAAAGAAACACTTGTGTGTTGCTTTAGCAATGAAAAATGGCCCCTTTTTATTGTGGAAAAACTTTTGTCGCTAGAGCCACACTTTTAAAACTTCGTCACTCTTGCAACGAACAGTTCATGCTATTGCAACGATATCTGGCTTCTTTTGTGACAAAAAATTAGCAATGAAAATACTTAGCGCATTGTTGTAGCGACGAAAAAACCAAAAAAATGGCAAAAAACACACGAAAATTGGCGAAGAAAGGCTGTCACAATAGCAACGAAAACACCAAAAAACCAAACTGGTTGCGATGAAATCCCGTCGCTAGAGCGTCGTACATCCAACAGGTTTGCGACAAATATTGGATGGTGTTGCGATGACACGCTGTCGCTATAGCGATGAAGGATCAACATGTCATGTTTACAACAACCTAGCAATATTTGCGACGAAAATACATAGCAAGTTCCGTCACTGGTATAGCAAGGTCGTCGAAACTTGCTATGTATGTTCGTCGCTATAGCGACGAAGGTGTCTATTTTTTTTTTAAATAATTTTGGATAGGGGTTAGTATTGGATAGAAGTATTTGCTATACCCTACAAGACCATTCAAAGGATTGACCATGGCTACACCACTTCGCAGATGAGCTTTCCCAGCACAATAGCGGCACATATTAACCCCTAATGAATTCCCAAGAGGACTCCCCTTCCCTCAAGGCTTTCTGGGATAAAATTGTGTCATTAATAAACTGCTACAAAATAAATAAATAAATCCTCTACAAGATGATTAAATAATAATAAAAAAACACTAAGTGTCACCTTGTAATTGTATGCAACATACATAAGCAGAAGGATCACCCTCTTATTCAATGCATCAAAAACTCAGAATTTTGTAGCTACTATGAGCACTATGATCCCTTGGACATGGAATAAAAGGAAAAACAACTAAAATTAAGAGAGGGATTTTTTATCTCAACAATATTGAGAGGGATTAAAAAAACAAATTGATGTTGAGCCTAGAGATTCTCTTTTCCCAGATTCAAACGTGTGCTTGTTGTACATATCCAATCCATATATGTTACAACAAACTCTATATTAGAAACAACTATTGTAAGATAAACCAGCAGGTTTGAACCTAGAACCAGCTTGTAGAAGCAATAGCCTTACATATACCAAAGGTTCCTGTATACATTAATGAACTTTTTCTTCCATAGAACCAATGCAACATTCATCTGCTTGTTAAGGAGCTAGATTAAAAAATGTGGTAATTGTTTTCATGAAATGACAAAAAGGTTCCATGTCATCTAAATATCAAATGATCAGAAGCAAGACACACCAGACATGAGTTGAAATGAGTGGATAGCAATATGCTCCAAACCAAAAGATGCCCAAGATTGAGTAATATACACTGTAGAAACAAACATTGAATGCATGCAAAATACAAATACATGCAATAATTTTTTAATTGCATTGCTAATCACTGTAGAAACTACATCTAGCTTTAAATTGGAAAACCAATCAATTGAAAATGGAAACATGAATTCTGTTGATGTCTTTACTCTCCAGACTAGTTATTGTCAAATTGCCACATTTGGACTTGTTAAATCAGAAAAGTTCACAAATTCAGAATCACAATAAATTTTGAATCACAACTCGTATCACAAATAAGAAGTTTTATACATCTGCAGATTCCTAGTATCCATGATTTGGGTACTAACCTTTACCACAAATTTTATGCACAGCTAAGAAACCTTCATATTCCTTAAACCTGGCCTAAACTAGCACAACCCTAGTGGAATCTTGGAAAATTTACAAGTTCTACATCTTCATCTAATTAAAAAAAGAACTGGTAATTCACCTTCTATATGCATGGCTGCAAATATTAGATACCTTAAAGCATATCAGACGGTTTCCAGTCATTCCTAGATTATTCCCATTGCCTTGTAAAACTGGTGTTTTTAAAAAAGTTCTAGATATACTAATAAAAGCACAAAATACTATATTGTTTATTAATGTTCCACAAAAGATAGAACAATTGAGTACTTATAGTAATCTTTGCAAAATATTCATGAAATGAAGAGGCCAATAAGAATAAGCAGCTGCCTTCCATCCAACTTCTTTGCAATGGTGTTGTTGCACGATCAGAATCTGACAAATTCAAGGAAATGTATAGCAAAGGGACTACGTAATTAATATACATGTTGAGTTATTCCACTCACCCATTTCATTTTCAAATTTTCTCTTTGCAGGATAGTCTTGAGAAGTTTAAATGGTAATACATTGCTTAATAAGCATTTTGGAGGATAAAAGCCTACCAACTTGTACAGTGAGAAGAAGATCAATCATAATAGAAAAAAATACAAGCTTTAATATCTAACCTTCCCACATTGATCTCTGTTACTTCAACTCTACATCTAAGAGAATGTAAGAAATGAATAGCCTTTCCTAGCTCCACCCCTCACCTCGTAAAATGGAAAAATAAAAGTAATTTTTAAAATAAGAAAGGCTTTGCACATAATGTGTTGAAACAAAATAACAAGATTATTTGCGTAAATATAAACATGCATAGGTTTGCACAGCAAGGTAGTTCCACTTCTTTCCTTCAAAATCCTAACAAGTATATGCAAATTCATCATCATATTTCTCACAAATAAGGCCAAGACTAGCCATCTGTGTACACTATCACTAGTATAGAATACATTGCAATTGAGCAAAACGCGTAATATAATTGAATTGATTTTACTGTCAAGCAAAGAATGTATTGAAGGTAGATTTAATTTCAATTTTGGGCCCAAGAATTTAATATTGAAATTTCAATCAGAAGCATGAAATGTTAGCTTGAAAAGGCTTAGACAATCTTCAGGTAAACCATTTTCATTCTGAACATCTAGAACAAATCAAGCATCAGTATTCTTGTTGATCTGATCATAAATTATCCTCATCTAGAATGGTACCCCATCCCAACCTTAATTCAATTCCTAGAAGCTAGAACTAATACAGATGCAGTTCATATTGATATTTTTACCTCAATCTAAAGCGAGCTACCCAGTCTAAAATTATGTTTCTACTCTTCCATTACTTTTTAAGTTTTCACATATCAGCGTAAGTGACATTGGAGTCATCACACCCTCTACCTTCTAAAGTTTAAACGATTAACAAACATATGAGAACTTGGTTACTCACATTGCATTGATTACATGTTAGAACATAACTGAAAAACTAGACTTTCATTAAACACAATTTTCTTCATATAGCATATTTATTATTTCTAGCTAGGGTAATGAAAAAAAATATGGAGCCAGATTGTAAATTGAAAACTATCCATTGACCCTAAAAAATTCATGCATGCAATAAAGAATAATACCACCACAAACCTGTGTGGCCTTTTCCCACATACCATGAAGAATATCATGGAATGATCACATTGTTGCAAACTCATATGCAAGCACACGAAGTCCTCCCTCAACACAATATCCAACAAGTTCCAATAAATTTTCATGTTTTAATCTTGAGACCATGGACACCTACAAGCATATTAAAATAATATTACAAAATCCGTGTGACAAAGTAAAAGTAGATGTTTGGGCTTAAGATTTATTTGTTGACATATTAGAATTAAAAGAAACAGCAAAATAGGTGAGCTTAAAATAAAATCCTTTTAGTTTAACATTAGAATGTCTTACCTGTGCAAGGAATTCTTCATCAGGTTGCTTGCTTGTGTCAAGATTCTTAATGGATGCAATACAACCACTTCTTAAGATTGAATAGTACACCCGACCATAAGAACCCTCTCGATTAAACGATTTTGGACCAAAGTTATATGTTGCTTCTTTTAATTCCTCTATAGGAATCTAAGGTACTTCAATGAGTAGACGCAGTATGATTTGTCCATCCTTACTAGTTTATGCATTCTTGTGACCCCCATTGTTACTTGCAATATCCATTCACATAATAATGAGTAAGAAAAAGAGATCATGAACCATATCTATTGAGTTCCTTTTAAGGATAACGGTTTCAAAATGAAAATATCATGTTTAACGTCCATGAGAACTTGAGTTAAAGTTGTGTTCTCAAATTTTTATGGTGTTAAACATTCGCATAGAAAATAAAAAATATAATTCCTCACAGTGATGAATTGTCACAAAAACAAGAACCCGTATCTATGATTCTATATATAGATAATCTATAAAACAGTTTCAAGAAAACCTGCCATGACAATCAAAAAATGACAAGCAAATTGTGTAGGGAACAACTTCCTATTGCGATCTATACTATCATGACAATTGAAACCTTAGAAAGTCTACAAAGCTATTACAATGTGTAGCAACATGAAGTGTACCAAAAAACAAAATATATACGAACATGCAATTCATGACAAGAGGATTTTGGGGCACACGATGAATCAGAAAGGACAAGGGGATGTATTTTTATCATTAGTCATGTGTGCAGCTTCATTCATTTTCTGTATGCTTAATTCTTGTTGCTTTATGACACTCTTTCACAGATGAATTTGTTGAATACCCAAGATTCTATCCACTAGCTGTTGGCAATATCTCTCTCTAACTACTTGATAGCTTGGGCATCCCAATAGCTTGTACCCGTCTGATTCTAATTCGTTCCCATGTTTTATTCTGAATGATAATTGGGCATTTATGCTTTGCAATGTGACAAACTTACATTTTGATCTCACTATTGTAGGAAAATTCGATCTTTTATCAAATAAAAACTTGATCCTATAGCACTATTTGTTTATAGGCTAAACATTTCCATAGAATTATTTTCTTCTATCTAAGCATTATTTTCTTCTACCAGGCTCAACCACACACAGTTCCAAGTCTATTTCAACTTGATCTTTCACACCCTATTCTAGTAACACACAACTCTTGGCTCTTTTATCAAGATGACCCTTCACACACAGTTCTAGGCCTGACCCTTTACACACAATTTGGGTCCTCAACCCAGCCCTTAGCAACAAGTTTTCATATGGGACTAGGGGTGTTACATTTGCAATTTACAAGATTATCATAATTAATGAATAAATCCAAGAGTTATAACATATGGTGTTATCAGACAAACTCACAATCATAATTCGATTCACACCAATAGGTATCATAGCAAGGATTCTTGAATTGTCACTTTAAGGAGTACCCTATGTTCATGCAGCTATAAATTTCTCCATAAAAATACAAATTCCATATGAAAGAGAATAGCATGCAGTAAAATGCAATATTGTCATTTCAAAACCAAATCAGGCTTTCTCAAGGGTATATTAAGTTACCAACAATTTGATAGGATCATAATTCATCAGTTTTTGATGTGTGGTCATAACGGTCGGTTGTTAATAGATTTAACAAAAGAACTTTCAGTGACCAAAAAAAGAATTTTGTAGCATTTATTATTTACAGCTACGAAAATACTATGTTGCATACCTGTTATATTGCCATTTGATAGAAAGGGACTTCCACTATCAGCTGACTTGTGAATGTCATCTGCAGTGCAACAACTGAAGCACCTCATGACTCTTCCTAGAGAAGCCTGACGTATTCTTGTAGCCTAATACCTCAAGCCAGTGTTTCCAACAAATAAATCACTTAAGAGCAAAGTAGAGCAAGAAACAAATTACTTACAATGTCACAGTTATCATTGTGTTAGAGTTGCCAAATCAATGGGATTGGACACCCACACTGTGCATAGTAAACATATGCATCATCAACCTACTAATAAATTAAGGAAAACCCCAGGAATCCACTTAAAAACAAGCAGGGCCATCAAGCAATCCTATTTCCAGAGTAAGGGAGGACACTAACTTATCAACCTAGGAACTTGCACACCAAATCTTGCTGCCATATTAGCAGAGCTATAGACCCATGTTTTGTTTTAAGGACCATTTTTGGAATGTGGGAAAATTTGTTTTTTTCTCTTTAACAAGAACATTTGGGCAGACACCGCAAACAGAGAAATTTACATTTAATTCGTTGCATCTGTGGGCCATCAAGGTCGCTAGGAATTTCACCTAGTTTTTAATTCATTTTTCTTTTACAGTAGCCTGCCTGAGTCATCGTTACAACAAGAGCTTCAATTTGGTGCTAGAAAACAGTCCCACAGACCATAGAAATTTTGAATATTGACGTAAAACAGAGGAAGGGAAAAAAACAAGAGGAGACCTTGGGATCTTCATATGAACTTCTCTAATTTTACTATTCCCTTTTATGAACAAAAACTTCAATTTTTTTCTAACGTACACTATTGCCACCACCACTGTGCATAGATAGCATACCTTCTACGCAATATCTGGAGATACATAACTAATCCTTTGAGATAAGAAATAACAAAAAAATATCTATATATGATAGAAAAAACTTCTTAGCACACAGAAACTATCAACAAACTGACAATGTATGTACAAAACAAGAGGAAATGTCTAGACCCACCTATAAGTAGTGAAGGAAATAAACAACAATAAAGGGATTAAGCATAAGCCAGGTGTAAAAGACAAATCACCTTTAGCACTCCAACGTACTACATCACATGCACTCTTCCAAAAACAACATTACAGTACAATTATGCATAGGAACACCAAGCACGAGGATTGTATAACTTTAAAAAAACATAAAAATGCAAGGCTTTAAATGATGATTTGGAAAGGTTTTGTGAGACCTGGAAATAGAGCCCTCTTGGGAAAGATAAAGAGAGTGAACTATCTTTTAATCTGTGCCCGCTGTCCATGTCAGAGAATTCCAAAATCCACTTGAGAGAAAATCAAAGTGCAAAGACATCCCACCACACAGATGAAGCTTATTTTATTTATGGATGGCATTTTAATGATAATGATGTGTGTCAATACTTTCCCAAAATAGTATCTCACTCAACATTTTCAATTTCAAGTCCTTGTCTCAACAATTTAGCTAAACGACATGAACAACATCTAGCTCAAAATTTTAGAAGTTAAATAAATATTTGGATCCAGAACAGCATCAAGATCAACATCAAAATTAAGACTAGACAAATAAATAAATATCTGGATCCAGAACAGCATCAAGATCAACATCAAAATTAAGACTAGACTAATTTCCACTTTGGAAGCCCATGAAGAAACCTCATACGCATGAGTTTGGTGAAAATAATTTCGTTTTTTTTCTTTGGTGAAGTAGACATGATTTCAAACCCCATGGATCCATTACAACCTTGATATAACAGACATGCATACACAACACAGGCTACTTGTACCTCTATATCACTAGGGATCTCAAGGAAATAAAAATTTTATTCATTATAAATGACACTTTAAAACCCATGAGAAATTCATAGATGTAAAAAACCCACCTGAAGAAGCAAACAAATATCTAGTGCATGTCAAAGAAGGGTTCTACGGACATGATCTAAAGTGAGATGGCATGTGCTATTGATGTTTCCCTACTACTGCACAACACAAATGTGGCTTCCATGGCCTCCTCCGGCGTAATGGAAATGAAACCCTATGAAAATATATAAACATTCTCACAAACCCTTGGACGACAATTAGGTATTAAAACAGGCCACAATAAGTATATAATTTGATGTGGCAAATGCAAATAACAGCAACAACATATATCGCATACATCAAATAAGGGCAAACAAATGGGGATGAAAAATAGACTGGCATACCTTAGTGATCCATGCCGAAAATCCCTTGACCTTGGCGAGCCATGTTGGAAATCCCTTGAGGGGATGGTCCTCCTCTGGCTTTCGTCGTCTGTCGACGGCCTATGAGGAGTTGTCCCTTGTCCAAAAACTAAATGTGGCATATTTGTCCATAATTCCTGGCTATTTCACCTCAGTCTGCTGTCCACTACTACATTACACGGTAGCTTCCTCCGGGTAAGAAAACCCCTGTGGAAATATGGGCAATAGGATTCCACCGTGCAATATTACAATCTATATATAGGAAGAGGGCCTCTGTGCAAAATGTAACAGTTAAAACTACATGAGCTGAGACAATAATTTTACATTTAAAAAAATGTGATCATGAGGTAAGGGGTGTGGTGTTCAAACCTCGTGAACTCTCATGGAGTTAAGTTGTCTATCCTCAACATGATCGGTGAGAGAATCCAGAGCTTTGTTATACTGCATCATGTCTTTGGAATCTACCGTGCACGCAAAAACCACATTGGACTCTTCCACTGCCATTTTCACTTACTCGATTCAACTGAAAGTCTGCTCGTTTTTCCTCCATCTCCGAGTATTTGTTTGTTCCCTCTTCCTGTGAGTATCGTTCCTATTATGGGCCTCTCTTATCTGCAAACAAGAAAGAGAGTAAAAATTTCATGTGGAATAAATTTATCAAACAAGGATAATGATTTGTAAATTACCAATAATGGTTTACAACAATATAAG
This sequence comes from Pseudotsuga menziesii, assembly GCA_001517045.1. NCBI lineage: Eukaryota > Viridiplantae > Streptophyta > Pinopsida > Pinales > Pinaceae > Pseudotsuga > Pseudotsuga menziesii. The sequence goes on along the minus strand of LPNX010564940.1, from coordinate 892,482 downwards.
GGTAGGGTTAGCAAGAGAATGGCCAATTTTGTATGTAAGAAATAAGAAGTATGTGCTCATGTCAAAGTTTAATGATATATTGAATATATTTGGTAAGGTTTTGGATTTTTTATAAATTAAAAATTTCTATTATTACTAATAGAGAAATTCACAATCACTATATATATGATTTTTGAGTATTAAAGTTTAAGTTTAAATATTCAATTGTAATTATTAATCTTACTTTAATTATAAAATTAATAAATTTTGTTTGATCAAGATATTATTGCACCTAGAGTAGCTAAGCACTTTACAGTTTAGTATGGAGGAGATGTTGTAATGTAATGTTTTCAAAAATAAAAATAAAAAAGTAATTAAAAGAATTAATGTAGTCTCATAACTTGTTAAAAATTATCAAAAATTTAAAAAAAAATCACCTAGGCTCAATCTTAAACTGAGATCTATTAAAAATAATCATGGTTAACGTAAAACCAACACATTCTAAACTTCAAAATCGAACTGATATTGAATCACAACATTCTAAACTTCAAAATCAAACTGATATTGAATCACAAACGCCTAGCCCTGGGACTGCCAAATGTTATGGATTTCTTCTTTCAGGTTTTTTATTATTAAAGCCCTACATTAGAAAGCAACTCAAACCTAACCCAATAATTTCCAAATTGTAGCTACAACAGAGATTTTCCAGAAGTTATTTTGTGCTTGTTTGAATACTTTGGTTGTCAAAATATCATAAAAGAAAAGCAACAACTGGAAGATTAAACGTTGGAAAGGTTGTCGAAAAGGACACGTGCCCTGGATACTTGTCATTCCCTGGACACGCAACCATCCAAAATTTGTAGCATTAGGAATTTTACTTCACTCTGGTTGAAGGGATCTTTTGGAAATCATGTTTCATGTACTTCATAATGATAAAAGCTTTATATACTACCTGCCACCTACATGACTGCTTCCTCTATTCCCACACACCATAGAAGGATGACAAAGTGAGCATAACAATTTAATCTCCTTTAAGCTAGCGATTTTTATTATCCTTGGCTTAAAAGGCTATGCTATAGGTCATCTCAGCTATCTTGTCCAGTTTTTCATACTTGTCAATGCTTCTGCAATTGGACGATAATATATTAAGGCATGGACGATTCAGGAACCGCTATAACTGTTGCGGGGAAATGCAATTTTAAACAAAAAATAGAATAAACTCCTATGTGTGATGACACGAGGAGAATCAATCAATCAATCTTGGATTTACATACTAAGTTTTTATGAAAACTCGAATTTATTGGACTATATACTATCAATATTCAATACGAAGATTGACTTGGGATATTAAACACTTGAAACAAAATTTTTCTTCACCTATCAACCTTATTTGGCCATTCAATGATATTCAATACATGAGATTATAAGAGGACCCACGTGAATGGTCGACAGGTAAAATGGTGTCTCTTGTAGAAATTATGATGCGCAGAAATTTTAATGTCTTGCACAGTTCAAGTTTCAATTGCAAAGGTATAGTCTCTCCACATCCAGGTCAGGTCTCAGTTTCAAAGGTATAGTTCCTCCACGTCCAGGTTTTTCAAGGTTCTCTAAAGCTACCTAAAACTTGGAAAATCCTATAACTATGCCCCTTGGATTTTTGGACTTTTTTGCTTTGTAAGATTCCATTGGAATTCAAAGGATCGAGACCAAAACATTGACTTATTCACCAAATGTTTTCAAATCTAAAAACTTTATGTACAAAATATTTTTGGAGGAAATTTATTTTCACCTATGTGGCGATTTAGAAGTTTGATGTAAATTATTTTCACTTATTTTCCTAGAATTTCTTTCATCACATGGACTTATATTATCTACACACAACTTTTTCTCATTTTTAAAATATATTGAAGTTCTCTTCAGTGTTTCATTTCCCCCTCTTTGTGGGTATTGAATAATATTTTATAGAGGCAATATTTTCGTGGCTCGTTGGAAAATGGAGAAATGGGCTGACGATAGAATCTGGTGGCCGCAGGTTTCAACTAGAGGTCCAAGCTTGTTGGAAAATAGAGGAATGGGTTGACTCCAAATCGCCCTAGCTCTCCCTCTGCTTGCTTGTCGGAGGTCCTGTGGATGGACAAAATATTATCTTTTTGTTATTTTGTTGGATGGACGAAAGAGGGTAATAAAAGAGTTGGTAAGTTATGTTTTTTAACATTTTTAATTTAAAAGAATAATATTAAAATCACTATAATTATTATAAAATTAAGATACATATGGAATTTACTATTTTTTTAAATGTGTTTTCCAAGATTAATAATTATTTCCAATTTATTTCATGACCATGAACATCAATTCTAATGTTAGAATAGGTTATAGATTAATAACTCAAATGTTCCTAGAAATAAAGTGTCCTCATGCAATCCTCATAAAATTGGTGGGGCATATAAGGCATAACATTAAGGCATATGTATACAATTACTTTTATGATTGACATGGTTATCTTAAATGGAATAATTAATATCATTGTTATCAATAGTTGTTAATGAGGTTATGGAAAGATCTTGATATATAAGTAATTGGTAATTTCATGTAAGAGGGTTGATATTGATGGTGATCATAATGATGATGATGAGGATGATGATGATGATGACAATGATGGTGATGATGATGACAATGATGATGATCATGGTGGTGGTGGTGATAATGATGATGCTAATGATGATGACAATGAGGATGATGAGGAGGACGAGGAGGAGGATGATGGTGATGATGATGATGGACACGATGATGATGATGATGAGGATGAGGATGAGGATGAGGATGATGACGATGACGATGATGATGATGATGTCAATGATGATGATGATGATGATGATGATGATGATGATGATGATGCTGACGATGAGGATGATAAGGATGAGGATGAGGATGATGAGGATGAAGATGAGGATGAGGATGATGATGATGGCGACAAGGATGATGATGATGGCGACGAGGATGATGATGATGATGATGATGATGCTAATGATGATGACGATGAGGATGATAAGGATGAGGATGAGGATGATGAGGATGAAGATGAGGATGAGGATGATGATGATGGCGACGAGGATGATGATGATGGCGATGAGGATGATGATGATGATGCTAATGATGATGTCAATGATGACGACGATGATGAGGATGATGATGATGACAATGATGCTATTGATGATGTTGATGATGATGTTGATGTTAATAATGATGGTGAAGATGATGATGGTATTGATGATAATAATGATGATGAGGAGGAGGAGGAGGAGGGGGTACATATTTCTTGTTGATGCATTTTGTCAAACACTTCGTATGCCTTCTCTGTAAACCCACATTTTGCATAAATGTCTATGAGGGCACTCATCACAAAAACATTGGACTCATATCCACATATTATTATATGTTGATGGATTTCCACACCCTACGCGAGAGATGGTAGGTGTGCATAGGCTGAAATAACATAAGAAAAAGTGAATTGATTAGGTTTGACACCTGAAATTTGCATTTGGTGAAAGAGTTCCAATCCCTCCGTGGGATAAAATCCATGCCTTGCATAACTTGCAATCATGACAGTCCAAGATCACACATTTTGCTCAGGCATTTGATCGAAAACTATGCGAGTGTCCACCACATCCCCACACTTGACATACACATTGACAAGGGTGTTTCCTAAAAATATGCCCACCATGAATCCCATCCCATCTGAATGATATGAGCGTGGACTAATTTGGCCTCTGGTGAGGCTTTTCTCTTAATGAAACCCTGTAAGAGACACACATAGGTGAGATAATTTTGGACAAGGTTGTCTGTAATATTTAAAATGTGCAGAGCCTCCTTAAAACGCCCCTCGTTATAGAGTGATGTGAGACAGTGGTCTTGAGCATGAGGAACGTTAGCATTGCAGTGTGTTTGACTTTGAACACTGATACTAGTGGCAAACAATCAAAGTTGGAGGTGGTGAAATATCATCCCAATAAAAAAAAACATATTCATTTTCATTCCAAATCCTGAAGGTACTTGGATTTGAATTCACTTCCATGATGCTGCTCCCGCCACTCACCACTCGAAATTTTCATTAGACAATGGGTTTCGGGTGTAAAGCCACATGTTTATGTGTGAACGCATGATTTTATCATCCAAGCTAATATTGTTTTTTTTTGTTTTTCATGTTTTGAATATAATATTTTTTTTATGTTTTCAATATAGAGATTTTTTATATTCAAGGTAACCTTGGTTATATAACATGTTATATAGCGAGATTTGAATTCTCTATAGGAGGGGTATTTTTTTCAGTAAGAAAAACAAATTTTGTATATTACAAAAATTTGTGTTAAATTTATAGCAGATCTAACAATCAAAATATGATCATCATAGTTAAAATTATACTTAATAAATACTAATAGACCCAACATCTAGGAAGAGAGAACCACCCAACAAAACTGGATCCAATCCAACAAATTTTCAAAATCCAAACATACGATAAACTTCACCAATTTTGAGAGAGTTTAAGCTTCCACGTTCAGTTCTTCCTAAACATGATTGAAAGATATAAAAGAGAAATATTTCATCAAGCATTTAATATTTTCTAACTAGTGATGAAGCTCTAAAGACTTCACTATAACAATATTACTTTCAACTATCTAATTGGAATTCATTAAATGTTATTTACTATGTTTGTAGTTTCAAAATATCTAAAGAGTGGTTTGACAAATCCATTTATAAACCTACAAAAAAATGATTTTGCAAATCCATTTACAAGCTTAAACCTCAAAATTTTTATAAAAGATGGCCTTGGATAAATATAGTTGGTATGACTTGTAGCATTAGGTACAATTGTATAACATTCTTATACATGTATTATAATTCCATCATAGTAATATGGTTAGCATTAACCTATCACACCCATCATTATAGCCTAACATGTATGTGAAATGATACACCTAGCCAAGTAAATTTTCTGAATTGCAGCATGTCTATTCATTATTACTTCACACCCAAATAGCCTATATATATATATATATATATATATATATATATATTGTATGTTGTATTATCTCAACATATAGTCATAAAAAAATGATTGAATTATTTAAATTAATTTTTTTTTATGATTTATAAATGTTTTAAATTATTGTGTAAAATAAGTAAATGTATTTTAATTAGGAGGAGTGTTGGTGGGTGAGGATGGGGTGGTATGAAGAGAAAAAGGTCATAAGGTTGCAAAATAACGGAAGAGGTAGAAAGTTATTTGACTACTTGGCGAATCCATTGGAAGGCTTGGGGTCAAATTTCATCTCTCTGATTTTGTGCTTCTTTTTTGAGAGATTACACAGGAAAACCTCTTACTTTTGACTCTAGGTTATCTTAAGAAGGAGAAAACAACTTTGGTTTAGGATACTATAGAAACCCAAACTTCATTCCAAGAGTTAATGTCATGAAGAACTATGAAGACCCTTTTAGGGAAAAGGGAAAGGTATTTTGAAAGTCCCGCGTAACAAGTTTCACTTCTTTTACAAAGGGACAAGGTGAGGGTTTTACCTTGAATGTTTAGGGAAAAAGGCATCCTCTATCATTTGGTGGAGATCAATTAGATATGAACAAAAGCCAATGTATCACTTAGAGGAATACAAGGCTCCCCATGAGTAGTGATAATGGTCAGGGTACTTATATAAGATAAAGTAATGGTCCTCACTGGAAACTCACATTAGTGATATCGACATCATATAACAATCAACCTACCTTAGTAGATATATCACTAAAGGCTTTGATTGAAATTTCTAGTCGCAGTCACCAAGGAAAAAGTTTCAAGACTAAAATGACAATAGTTGAGAGTCCAAGGAAATAAAGCATTCAAAGGGGTCCATGTTGAAGAAAACAAGGACAAAAATTGTTAAACAGTGTGAAGAGAAGCCAAGGTTGGTTGTGGAGGAGGGAATCATGCTTGAGGCATTCTACACTACTAAAGACAAGCCTTGGTTGGGAAATTCTATGGGATAATTGTTTATGAAATTATACAAAGACATTGGATGGAATCAAATTGTTTACGCCCAATAATACATCCACCAATATAATGGAGTGCTTTACACCCAACAATACATCCACCCAACCTTTTTAATGGAGTGCTTTAAAACTTAGACTATTTATTATACACCAACACACACTTAATATGTATGATTTACGTTCATTAAATTTGCAGTGACATTATGATGGAGAATACTAAGATGAGGAACATTTTATTCCTTATTGTTTTGGAAAAGATCACATTCTTTTGTAAATTACTCAATACCAAATGCCATTATCAACCAACAAAAGTTGAGGAGACATTCCTATGAGTTTTGTACAAACCCACATGACTCACCAAGGGACATGTATATAATGAGATGAGTTCCAAACAAAAAATGATGGCATGTTAAAGGTTATAGAACCATTATTGGTATTCCATGGCTAGTGCCAATGCTAGTAGGTTCCTGGTTCGAATCATCCTGGGTGAGGTGCACTAATCTACACTAATGGGTTTATTAGGGATTCCATCAAGGACTGTTGGGAAGCATCACAGATTTCCTTGCAAATTTACCATTGAAAAAAAACACAAGGCTGCATTACAGACAATACCTAGGAAATGCCAATTTTCTTTATACCAAACTAAATTAACCATCAAAAACTTGGATGTAGATGTTGAATATCTAAAGTTCTACTTAAAATTTGTTAACATTCATCCAAGGAAACAAAAAATAAAAATACTAAGCATATATATTGTTGTCATCTCGATAAAAAGGATATTTTAAACCTAGCTGATGGGACCAAGGGACTAAGAAAGAGAATTAAAAAAATACATTTATATCCCAAAGTTGTTCAGAAAGAAATCAAATGGTACTTCTAAATACATGATATGTTATATCCCAGAAGTGGTTTAGAAATATGCAAGCTAAATACCAAAAAAGGAAAAAAATGCATCTAAGGAAGAGTTTCAGTTGCAAAAGTATAGTATATCTACTTGGTATTGGATGCTTCTTACATCAAAGTCATCAACAAATAAGGGTTTTTCATGGAAAGATTTATATAAGCATTAGCAGGATATGGATTATAAAGGTTAGTTTAAGCTCTAGACTAAACAACAATCATAATAGCATGCATAAAAAGCATTATAAAAAACGTTCAACAGGATTGTTGCTTGCAACAATTTTACTTCACACCCCTTAGAAATAGTTATGCACCATTCACTAACATGAATGAACATATTTTTAATGATAAGGTTTGAAGTGATCTATATCCATTTTCAATGTGGAAAAGTTTTGTGTCAGTCAAGAGAGAAAGGTTGTCTAGGATGAGAGCATTCGGTGCACAACACAGAATACCTATTGCTTCTAGGGCACCATCAGTCAAATTTCTACATTGCAATTATCTAGTGATCAACAAACACCCTCAATAACATATGTATCAAACTAATGTAAGCACGAGATGTGCTCTAAAAGATATTCCACTATCCAAGTTATTTGAACTTAAGTAATTTAAAACACTAAATAAATTGAACCACTTAACCACAACCAAATAGAGAAATATCTTTCAAGTCACAGCCTAAATAAGCGTGCAGTTCACTAACAAACTCATCGGTGACACCTGCTATCCCTGCCACTGATAACACTTACAATTTTTGCATTTTTTTTAATGCAGGAAAAATATTGAAGGCTTCTAGCTGCTGGCATGACTCCATACACAATTCCTTAATTATTGGTGCTAGTCTGTTGCCATTAGGATTCATGTCATGTAATTTTTAAGGTTATTTATATGTTATTATAGGAATTTCAATAATAGTAGGGTTGTTTAGATGTCATTACAGGCAATTAGGTGCCATTATAATCAATTAGGATCCAAAAGTGCTACCACATGCATAATCATCATTGACATCTACATCGTCATCATAATCATACAATAAATCAACATCATTGTCGTCGTCGTAGTCGTCATCAATGTCATCATCAATATAATTGTGATAATTATGAGCAAGGAGCCCTACTACCTCACAAGAATGGATGATATAGTCTTATACTTATCAAATCATATCCATACGCTCCATCATAATTATCGTAATGCATCATCGTCATGTTGTTAGGGCCAATCATATTACATTAGGGTCTATCAAATGTTGTTGGGGACACTCAAATGTCTTTAGAGAAATTTAGGTGACAAATTAAGATAATTAACCCCTCATTAGGATTAATCAAGATCCAAAAGTGCCATGATTATGATCATTTAGGTGCCACTATGATAAATGAATACGAAAAGTACTATCACCTGAATCATGATCATTAACATTAATATACCTAGCATTATGTCAAATGTTTTTTGAACACAATTCCTAGCTCTAAACCTAGTGCAATTCCTAGTGCGGTTCCTTTAGAAATTTCTAGCATTATTCTAGGCACTATACCTGGCGCTATGTTGGATGTTTTCTAGGTGTAATTATTGGCTCTATACTTCACGCTATGTTGGATGTTTTTCTTGCTAAAATTCATGGCGCAATTCATGTCGCTAACCCTATATTAATATATGGTGATATGTTATTCAAGACATTGTTTTGGAGGCTATTCTGGGCGTTATATGGGATTTTTTTTGGAAGCTAATTAGGACGTTAATTGATATTCTAATTGGGATGATAATTGTGATGCTAATTGGGACGCTAATTGGGATGTTATTTGGGATGCTAATTAGCATCCACTATAGCGCCAACTTTTCAAACAGGATGCTAATTGGGATGCTAATTGGGACGCTACTTGGGATGCTAATTGGGATGCTAATTAGGATGCTAAGTGGGATGCTAATTGGGACTATAATTGGGACGCTAATTGGGATGCTAATTAGCATCCAAAATAGCGTCATCTTTCAAAAAGGGATGCAAATAACGCCAATAAAAGCGGCATCCTGTTGAAAAGCGCCCACTTTTTCCAAAAAATGATGAAAAATACACTAAAAGTGATAGTGGACGCTAAAAAGGAAGCTAAAAGAGACGCTAATCACAAGGTTTTGTTGTAGTGAGAGTGCTACCTCTTCATAGGTGTAGAAAAATACAGTCAAGTAATTTATTCATCAGTAAATTTAAAACTAACCCTAATTCAATCTTCCTAAAACATATTGAATATAATTTATCAATCTTGGAACAATGAAAGATTTAACTAACTCACAAAATAATCAGTCATATAGATGCATGAAATCCTAAATTTATACAGTCCAGTTCCTATGCTTGCATAAAGAAAATAAAAATAACATTTAGAACTTGGTAATATAGCAGAGGAGACAACAAACTAAGGAGCCCATTCCTCCCAACCAACTCCTGAAGACAGCTGAGCTGCAAATCTTAGGACCCCTGAGCCTGTCTACTGGTCCACCGGGTTGAAAGCACTAGGTGAGAGAATAGGTTTAGAAAACCCCTGTAACTCCACAGAGTAATTAGTAGTAAAAATTCTGCCTGTAGCAGTAAGAACTCAACCCAAAACAGCTGCACTAGTTCAGTAAATCAACACTTTCCACTCAAACACTTCTTTCTGTCCCCTCCATTGAATCTCTTGTGCACAATTTCACTCAGAAATATCACAAGTAAAGATTGAACAGCCTTAGCTGAATTCAATGGGTAGTTTTATCAGCATGCCTAGGTATTTTGGGTCAATTTTTCACTTAATGAGCCACCTGCTCTTGTTCCACTTTCTTGGGGAACATGACAACAAAAATGGGGAAGTTTCCTCCTGCAACAGCTAGAAGTAGTTTGAGGATGCTACCAACTATCAATCTGCTCTCAACCCAACCTATTCCACCAAGTGGCTAGTAAACACTCATTTAACAGCCTCCTTAAGTTGTTGTCTCATCTTTTATTTATTAATTAATAAAATATTCAGCAAATAAATACAATTATCATTGACCCCACTTGGTCAATAATTACAAAATTTATAATAAAATTAAAACATAATGTCTCCTAAAATGTAAAATGTTTTTGCAATTTGGGGTATGTGACATACACACCCCCTTAAATATAACATCGTCCTTAGAGTTGCCCTGGAACATAATTGGATATTTTTCCCGCATATGACTCTCCAATTATCAGGTGGCTTCTTCTGGACTAAGGTGCTTCCATTGCACCTTCACTTACCCAATGGTGCGATTCCAAAGCAAGATCTCCCTCTTGTCGAGGATACAATATGGTTCCACCAGAAAATATCCTTCGGGTTCCACCTGCACATTATTCCAATTTATAACATGAGTAGCATCATGCACATATCTTTTTAAAACAGAGATACGAAAAACATTATGAACTTTTAAATTTGGTGGTAAAGCCAACTAGTATGCCACCTGTCCCATTCTGGATAATATTTCGAAAGGACCACAGTATTGGGGTGCCAACTTAGCACAACTTCCTAACTTTAGAGAACTCTTTTTAGGCCTTACCTTTATGAAAACATGTTCACCCACTTGGAACTCTTTCTGAGTGCATTTAAGATCTGCTTCAATTTTTTGTTTGTCTTGTGCAACCATCAAATTACCTTGCACCTGCTTTACAATTAACTCCATCTCTTTTAATAGTTCAGGTCCTAGTACTCACCTATCAACTGGGTTACTCCATGAGATGGGAGTATTGCACTTTTTGCCATACAAAATTTCAAATGGGATGTATTTTGCTGAAGCTTGGTAGTGGTTACGAGAAGCAAATTCAACCAAATGTAAGTAATCCTACAATTTACCTGGTTGTTCTCTAACATACATTCTTAGCATATCTTCCAATATTTGATTCACTCTTTCAGTCTTTCCATCCATCTGAGGATGAAAAGATGTACTGAAATTTAAAGTAGTATTCAAACCTTTAAATAGAGATTTCCAAAAATTGCCCGTAAACTTAGGATCTCTGTCTGAAATTATAACTTTCGGTATTCCATGTAAACGGAATATTTGTTTCATGAATATATCATCAATATTAACAGCCTTGTAGGTGGTCTTTACTGGTATAAAATGAGTTTCTTTACTGAGTTATCAACGACTACCATTATCGAATCATTCTGATTCTGATTTCTAGGTAGACCTGTAATAAAATCAAGATTGATTATTTCCCATTTCTAGCTAGGGATGGGTAATGGCTGTAATAAACCGGCTGGATGATGGTGTTTAGTCTTAACCTGTTGACATTCAAAGCACTTGGCAATTTATTCTGCCAGTTCATTCTTCATATTTGGCCAAAATAAACTTTCAATAACATGGTTATAGTCTTTTGATAACCAGGATGTCCTGAGTAAGGAGTCTTATGTATTTCATTTAAAATCAGTAGCTTAATTTTAGGTACATTAGGTATATACAACAGGTTTTTATAAAGTATTAATCCTTTTTCATTTAGACTATACCATGTACTTAAACTTTCAGTTAAATTTTCTACCACTTTAGCTTGTAATTTCTGATAATTTTCATCCAGTTTTACTCCTTCCTTCGGCTAATCTTCTAAATCTATTTTATAAGTGTTGATTGCTACCACAAAGTTCACTCTTGCATTTCTACTTAGAGCATCAACGACTTTATTTTCTTTTCCCTTAATATGTTGGATCTCGAAATCGCACTCGCTAAGGAAAGTTAGCCACCTAGCTTGCCTTGCGTTTAAATTTGGTTGATCCAACAAATATTTTAAGCCCTTATTATCTGTCATTAACATAAATTTTCTTTTGATTAAGTGATGGCGCCACATCTTCAAAGCATGTATGACGACAACCAACTCTAAATCATAGGTAGTGTAGTTTTTCTCATGAATTTTAAGCTTCCTAGACTCGTATGCAATTATGTGTCCTTCTTGAGTTAAGACCCCACCTAGACCATCATTGCATGTGTTAGTGCATACGACAAAGTCCTTATTAGGATCCGCGATTCTTAAGATTGGTGCAGTAGTTAATAATGTTTTTAATTTCTTAAAACTTTCTTCACACTTTTGATTCCACTTGAATTTATTTCCTTTCTTCTGTAAAGAAGTTATGGGATTTGCGATTCTTGAGAACCCCTCAATGAATCTTCAATAGTAATTGGTAATCCCCATGAATGATCGCACGCCAGTCACATCCTTTGGGACCGACCATTTTTCAATTGCTTTTATCTTTTTTGGATCAACCAATATCCCCTCTTTAGTTATTACATGGCCCAAGTATTGTATTTTATATTTAAAGAAGTCACACTTACCAAATTTAGCATAAAGCTGATGTTCCCTCAACACTTGTAAAACAATTTTTAAATGCTCCTCGTGTTCTTCTTTAGACTTAGAATAAATTAGAATGTCATCAATGAAAACCACTACGAATTTATCAAGATACTTATGCAATACATTATTCATTAAACACATGAAGACAGCCGGGGCATTAGTGAGCCCAAATGGCATGACAACAAACTCATAGTGACCATATCTGGTCCTAAAAGCTGTCTTAAAAATGTCTTCATCTTCGATCTGAACTTGATGGTAACCAGATCGTAAATCAATCTTTGAGAATACAATTGCTCCGTGCAGCTGATAGAACAGATCATCTATGCGGGGAAACGGGTATCTATTTTTAATGGTCATTTTATTAAGTTGACGGTAGTCAATGCATAAGCGTAGAGTACCATCCTTCTTTTTAATGAAAATGACAGGTGCTCCCCAAGGAGACATGCTTGGTCTTATATACTTTTTATCAATAAGTTCCTTTAACTGTGATTTTAATTCATTTAGTTCCAATATATTCATACGATAAATGGTTTTTGAGCTGGGCACTGCACCAGGTACCAACTCAATAATGAAATCTAATTCCCTTTTCGGAGGCAGTCCCATAATTTCTTCCGGAAATACATCCGAATACCCCCTCAGGATTGGAATATCTTCCAGTTTTAGTTTATCTTCATTTTTAATATGTTATTCATAAGTTACAGTTACAACAAAGGCTTTACAACTCTTCCGAATAGCTCTCTTTAATTGCAAGGTAGAGATTTTTCCGATAGTTGTTTTCCTAGGAATTCTTGTTACGGTTACCGTTTCTCCTTCATTATTTACACAAGTAAAAGTTTTATCAAAACAGTTCAAAACTACTCTATGTTTTTCTAACCAGTACATACCAATTAAAACCTCATAAGAGCCTAACGAAAGTACATTTAGCTTCATAGAAGTTTCAAACTGATTCATAAATATAGTGCAGTCTTTTACAAAATTAATCACTTTTCTTTTTGCTCTTGTAGCTAGTTGAACTAGCCATGACTTTGCAAACTTTTCTACTGATAAATTGCATTTTTCTACTAAACTAGGAGAAACATAACTCAGGCTATCCCCTGGGTCAATTAAAATAGAAATGGGTGTTTGATTCATCCTACCTTCTACTTCCACCATGGAAGTTTGATAATCAGCTTGCCTATTTTCCAGCGCCGCGTTGATCCTGGGAAATTCCCTTGCTAAGTCACCAATAGTGATCTCTTCCTGCACTGTATGAATGTTGATGATAGTCTTCTTTCTGTTAGGGCATACTAATGCATAATGAGGTCTATTACAATCCCAACATTTTATTGGTTCTTTACATTCATTACTCTTAACATAGTTGCTGTGATTACTAGTAGGTTCTTTATTTCTAGGGCCATTAGGGTTTCACTGTGAGTTACATTTATTTCCTTGGAAATTCTTATTAGGAAAGTTATGTGTGTTATTATTCCCAAAATTGTGGTTAGATGTAAAACCCTTCTTTTTATGTTCAAAATTATTAAACCGCTTGGCCTTCTAGTTTGACATGCTTTCCCTTTTTCGGTTCTGCTCATAGCAAAAAATTTCCTTTCACATAGCCTCCTCAAGGGTTTTAGGGTTATCGTATTCAATTCTAACTTTAATGTGAAAAGGTAAACAACTCAGAAAAAGCTGCACCTTGGGCTTCTCGTCCACAATGTAAGGCACGTAACGTAGTAAACTTAAAAATTTACTATTTAATTCCTTCATGTTCATAGTTCCCAACTTCAGTTCATAGAATTCTTTAGCTCGCTCTTCATAATATTGTTTCGACATAAACTTCTTTTTAAAGTATTTTTTAAAGGTGCTCCAATTAATGTTCTTTTCCTTAATACCTTTTACTCATTTTAAATCCTGCCACCAGATATATGCCTTTCCTGTTAAGTTGTAAATGGTCATTCTTGCTTTTAGCTGGTTGGAGTAATTATAGATTTGAAAATACTTCTTCATTCTAGACAGCCATGCTTCGGCTTCCTCCCCTTTCTCGGTTTCACCGTTGAAAGTTGGTGGTTTTATCTTTTTAAATTCTCCTGAAATTTCCTCATAAGGCTTATATTTTCTTTTTCTAGATTGGTAATTATCTTCATTGCTCTCGCTAGAGTACTTGCGATTCTTCCTGTGTGAATCACCATAAATTTAAGAGGACGAACTACTTTCAATTTTAGAATGTTTGGACTTTTTACTTTTATGTTGGTAGGACGTATTTTCAGATCATATCTATTTATCATTCCCTTCACTCTAAAATTTGTCCATCAGTATCTGGTTCATCTCCTCTTGAGCTCTTAGAATTCTTTCGTTCTATTTTTTACTGTTTCCATTTCAGTTCTTAATTCTTTAACAGTTTGTAATAATTCTGAAGAATTGTTAGTTATTTCTTCCTTAACCGGTTCTTTTCTAGAATTACTTTGTTCGTTTAATGGGGACCCTTCATCTGCATATTCCTCGATTCTTTCCATACCTGTAGTTCTAGCTCTGAAAAAAAAAATTCTAGTAATAACATTTCAAAAAATAACAATAAATCAGTATGCATGCATTTTATTTGTTGTTCATCTATGCAGGTTGAGCCACATTCAGGCCTTGTGTCTGAACGTGTGCTCTGATACCATATGTAATACCCCAAATTTTCATAAAAAATTAAAAATTTTCTTGCGACAATTAATGTTTAAAATCATTGATAAAGAGAGTAACTTAACTGCTAACAGTTAACATCCTACAGGGTCTAATCTAGAAACTAAAACAATTTTCTTTATTAATTTCTAAAATTGCACTCTCACTAACTGCATCAAAATTAAGTATTGAAAAATGGATTTAGTTAGTAATGAATTGAAAGTAGTATAAGCTGAAAACAACTGCTTGTTTATTATGTACTAAAGTTTGTCTCCTGCTTAAATGAAGGAACTTCAGTTCATGCTCGAGGCTTACTTATCTCTTGAAGCTAATGCAGTGAAATGATGATTCTTGTTACAGGTAACTTTTATTTCCAGTTTCAAGCTCAAGAATTTAAATTTGTCAGCAGTAAAATCAAAGCTAGGGTAATCATTTAATTTTAAAGTTTTTGACTAGAGCAGGTACTGCATGACTCATTCTTTTCGTATAATGTCATTATAAACTTTGGTTTTTTGCTATAATGCTGAAGTCTGAACTTGCCATGTTCAACAGTCAAAGTTGGCTAAGTCTAAAACCTCTTGTTTAGGTTTGCAGATAAAATTATTGCTTTGATTTATGGGATGGATTATTCATTACCCAAAGAACAAAACAAACTAGAAAACAAAAACCTTTTCATAAACTAATACTTACTATATGATTTTTATATCCTAAGTATAAACCCTATCTATGTAAATAAAAACTAAACTATATTACCTTTAGAAAACTATGCTAAGGCATCTCTATGTAAAATCTTGTGCTTATATGTTTTCAACCAAAATAATAACAAAGGTTTTGTATAACCTTTTATAGGCTTCACTCAAGCTCTTGAAACTATAGAGAAACACCCACAAAATTAAATTTGAAGTGGAAACCACGTGGCTAATGGTTAGTGGATTAGAGTTTATGTGTTGGAAAAGCCCTACTACAAAGTTGATTAAACCCTAAAATTTCACATTGTAAACTAAACACTTCGCTGCTGTGAGTAGCGCCGCCAGGCTCATGGCCTCTTGGGCCTTTGATGCCATCGGTTAGCTCTGTGAGTGACGACCTCGATGCCCATGTTTTGCTTTGTGAGTGACTTTAACCCACTTATCAGCTAAGATGATTCCTCTGATTGTTAGCAAAGTGGTTCTGGATCTATAACTCACGGCTTACCTTGTGGATTTCGTTGACAGTAAGGAGATTTGGTTTCATCGTGGCTTTTACTGTTTGTTTTCCCCTTTCTCTTCGAGGTTTTTAGATTGTGTTTCTCCTACCCAGCTACTAGGGTGAGAAGTTTTTCTTGGCCAGGGTTGCTGTGCAAAACAAATTACCGTGCGGCCGAGGATAAAATATCTCCAGGTAACTCATTTTAACTCTTTCGGCAAACACCATATCGATTCAATACTGTAACAAGGTTTTTTTTTTAAAACATGAACTTAACGTTTCTCAATTTCTTGTGTAGACTTCTCCTACAGGTGAAATCTCGCTACTGTGAGCTGGAAGACAATAGGATACTTCAGGAAAAGGCTCCATGCTTCTCAAACAACCGGTAAGCCTCAGTTTCATGCTTGAGGTTCCTTCTATGGTGATGTGTGGGGTTTGGAAAGATATTGTCTCGCAGAGAGCTCCCTTGTCGTAGCTGCGTTTGAAAAAGATTCGTTGGTAAGGCCGTGTGGCCATAGAACTGTTCTGTTCGATTGACTATGTTTTTCTTAGGGTTTCGTATTTTGTAAACATTTTGTTTTAAACTTGTAACGGGTTATCAATAAAATGGGTGCACCGGCCTGTGTAAAAAGGAGTCTTTGATAGACATGGACATCGTGGTTTTTTGTGTTGTATATATAGTTTGTTTAAGCTTAGATTAATGAAATTTTAAAGAACCCTGTTGCTATTTACCTGTATCTGGTGAATGATTTGATAAAAGATTATGAAAGGATTTCGCTGTTGTAAATGTCCATAATTTTGATTTTTTTTAAGATGAGGTTATTATGTGGAAATTTAATGTGAAAGCTAGCTTCTAGGTTTTCTTTTTAGTTTAAATATTTACTTAAGAAATAATAAAAGGAGAAAAGGGTTTGTCACTACAACCCGAGCACGACTATGTAAATTTGATTTGGAAAATTTAATTTATCTTTTGTTATTTTATTTTAGTATATAAATGATAAACAGTCTAAACTTTGTTTCTGTGTAAAATTTATTTAATATAGGGAAATTATAATATAGATATTATGATTTATATAATGAAGAATTTGATTATTTAGGATATGAATAAAACTGTAAATACCCTATTCTGGAAAGAGGAAAGATGGAAAGACTTGATTGACAGTTTTCCTTAATTAGGGTTTGTATTTTTATTTTAAATTAAAACTCTGCATTGTTGTTGTTTTTACTTTGATGTATTTGATATGTGATGTTTTACTTACAATATTATTGAAATTACTTATTTGTTAAATGCAAAACCTAAGTTAACACTATAATTTCATTAAATTGTTTATATAATCTAAGTTGTTCCTATTTACGTTATTTTTCTGTTTCAGTAATAGTTAATAATTAAATGTAATTATATTAGTTTAAGCCTTAAAGACAAATGTGTTTATTGTGCTAAAAAGAACACAGTTACCCAAACTGTGTACTGGTTTTTAATAGAGCTTTTTTTATGGTAGTTTATGTTTATGTTTTAAACAAATGTATTTTAACTAAGGAAACTTCTGAAAATAGGGGAATCTTTCTTCTAAATAACTCTATAAAGATTAAAAGTAAATAATCATATTCCTGCACATTTTGATTTGATTTTATCATCAAACTTAATTTCACCTACTATACTAGAGTACTACCTCTTCAGAGGTGTGGAAAAATACAATCAGGTAATCTATTCATCAATAAATTTAAAACTAACCCTAATTCAATCTTCCTAAAACATATTGAACATAATTTATCAATCTACTGGTCCACCTGGTTGAAAGCACTGGGTGAGAGAATAGGTTTAGAAAACTCTTGCAACTCCACAGAGTAATCAACAGTAAAACTTATGCATGTAGCAGTAAGAACTCAGCCCAAAACAGCTGCACTAGTTCAGTAAATCAGCACTTTCCACTCAAACACTTCTTCCTGTCCCCTCCATCGAATCTCTTGTGCACAATTTCACTTAGAAACCTCACAAGTAAAGATTGAACAGTCTCAGCTGAATTCAATGGGTAGTTTTATCAACATGCCTAGGTCTTTTGGGTCACTTTTTCACTTAATAAGCCACCTACTCTTGTTCCACTTTCTTGGGGAACATGACAACAAAAATAGGGAAGTTGCCTCTTGCAATAGCTAGAAGAAGTTTGAGGATGCTGCCAAGTGTCAATCTGCTTTCAACCCAACCTATTCCACCAAGTGGCCAGTAAATGCTCATTTAATAACCCCCTTAAGTTGTTGTCTCATCTTTTATTTATTAATTAATAAAATATTTAGCAATTAAATACAATTATCCTTGACCCCACTTGGTCAATAATTACAAACTTTATAATAAAATTAAAACATAATGTCTCCTAAAACATAAAATGTTTTTGCAATTTGGGGTATGTGACAAGTTTCCTCCTTGGATTTTCAGGTTCTACACCCTTCCCTTTTGAATCCACAAGGTTGTGATTCAATTCAGACAAACGAACATGATTACCGAAGACATAAATAAGCTAGAGTTTGTCACCTTTTGGAAAACACGTCGAACATCCCCAAACTCGTTTAAAAATGAGGACAATGGCAGGTAAACTCCTTGAGATTCTCATAATCAACAATCGTCCTCCTCATGTACCTTTGTATCCTTGTTAGTGTGCGCACAACTTTCCATAATTAATGACAACTGCTTGCACTTGCGGTTAGATTCTTTCCTTGTCTCATCCCTTAACTCCATCTTCCACCTCGTACATTGGCACCTTGGGAACACCCTTGAATTAGTGGATCTGGAAATTCCCTGTACAACACCACCTCCCTTTATTATCCTCCCACTAGTCGGCACATGCCTGTCTACTAACATCTTGTTGCACCCTCTCCTTGTCCGTTCTTCTCACCACATAACCCACATCCGAGGGACTTGGAAGATGAGTTCTTCATACAAAAAAATCCATAATTAATCAAGTGTTGGGAACAACACTTGTTTGGAGAGGAAGAGCATGTTAATCCCTATATATTATGACATTGTGTTTCTATTGTTATATTAGTATTGTCTTTATTGGCTAACTAGGACCTTAACTATAATTGTATGGTTGATTAGAATTATAATTGTGCCATTTGTCTCATATATATATACCAAGTAGACTTAGCTTTAGAAGCATCTCATCTTGTCTTGTGTGTTGGTACATTGTATACAAAGGTTAACCCCTCGAGGAGACTTCTTATTCATCTCTTTTTTTCATTTTAAGGGGTTGGATTGCTATCTCTTCCTTATTTTATATTGTTATGGGAATTTGGTGCATAAAATTCATGGTACACGAGAGTGAATTCCCTCAGTGTTGTTCTCAATGCACTATAATGACATGATGGTTGACAAGATTATGTAAGGCTAGTTTGATGTGCACCTAGGGGGATTTCAACATGCCCAAAGGTACATAAAAGACATTCCATATATATGTGTTGTCTAATGTGGTACTACTCAAAGGGGGTACCAATAGAGGTTACAAGGGTGTCCAACCAAGCAACATCTCTTGTATTTTTTGCATGTATTCTTCCCCAACCATAGGTTTACTTGCAAAATATCATATCACTATGTTATTTAAAGATGCCATAACACATCTTTAGCTTTTTATTTTAATTGGAGTTTATGATGGCACAAGAAATTTCTTTGATACCACTTTTTAATGTTCTTTATTAGTTGAAATATAATATTTATAGAAAAACATACGAAATATAGCTACAAAAAGCAAATAAATAGAGCAAGAGAGATGGAAATATAGCTTTGGAAAGAAAATGAACATAACCAAAGTTGAGAAATAATAGCAAAAGCAAATCTTAATTAATTTTCTTAATTGGATGTGATGTTTATTTGTCTTGTTAAGGGGGCAACCTCCAACATGGACAAAGTTCCAAATGCAATAATATTCACTTTGACTACATACCTTATCTATAAATTATACTTGACCAAAACTCTAACCAATTAGTGGTTTTCCATTAATGAGACCTCAACCACTAACTAGTGGACCTTCTTTAATGAGACCACCTACATTTTTAATTTCAAACACTACTACTTCTTGGGACCTTATTTAATAAAGATGACCCTTAATATACTAAGTAACAATCTACCCCACTTACTAATCCACAAAGTTGAAGTAAGACCCTAACATAAACTAAAATGAAAAAAAATTCTATAATCCATAAAAATAAATAAAAAAACATCAATCATGTGATATAGATAAGATAAACTTATAATCCGAAGGGTTAGCTCAATTGGTAAAACATGCACACACTCTCTTGGTGAGGGGAGAGATCACGTGTTTGAGCCTTGAGTCTTTCGAGGTAAGGCCTGAAATATGAAAAAGTATTATTGAGTTTCCTTTTTTCAATTAAAAAAATAAAAATAAAATAAACTTATATGATTCTATATAATTTATTATAGTCTATTTATTAGCACTTAGGAAAAACAAAACAAGAAGATCATGGTGTGAAAGCAAACACGATTCTTTGCTCTTTTTCTAGAATTTGTTACAAACCTAACCCTATTTCAACTACTATGACCACCGTCCTAAGAAATACATCATCACATGAAACATGCACACTTAGAATCTGTCAGTTTTTCATATTTTTATATCACGTGCTACAAATAATGCCAGGGAAGGTGCCACGTAAGCTAAAAAATGTTTTTAAGGGATACAAGACCATAGGTTCATGGACCACAGGGTGGCTATAAATACCCAATTGGATGACATAAAAACATACACTACAAACATTTGTCGCAGCCGTAAGCTTTTTGTTTTTTGGTTGGAGAAGAGGAAGAAAGAGATGGCAGAGGGTAATGTGTTTGCATGTCACAGCACAGAGGCATGGCGCTCCAAGTTGCAGGAAGCCGTCGATACTAAACGTCTGGTAATTCTCCCTTTCCAAGATTATCCTTTTTCTTTGGGCTTCCTCTTTCTCTTTTGTCTCTGTATTTTGGAATTGAATTCTCTTTGGTTCTTCGTTTGTTTTATAGGGCAAATCTGCATTTGTTTTGGTGTTTTTCTTTGGGCTTTCTCTTTCCCTTTTGTCTTTGTATTCTGGAATTGAAGCCTGTTTGGTTCTTCGTTTGTTTTATAGGGCGAATCTGCATTTGTTTTAGTGTGCTTTCTATCGGTGTTTTTTCTTTAATATCTTTTGCGTGGAGATCATGGCGGTGAATTCCCAAAATGGGTTTGTGCTAATCGGGGGGGCAGATGCTTGGCAGTAAAAAATGTTGTATGTAATTGCGGCCTAATCTATTCTTTCATGGATTCCTTTTTTTGGGGGGATACGTTAGATAAAATAATCTGTTGGTCCGTGGTTTAGTGCTAGTGGGGTTCTGACCCAGATTCGATTCTCCACAGATAAAGAAGGCTCTCTGATTGTTGTATGTATTATCTACGAAAACGAGTTTACAATGGCGGTTTCAGTTTTTAGAAATAGACTGTTGATGTGAAGTTTGATAGGTAACCTGGATGGGGTTTTGGAATAAATTTTTCGTTGATGTGAAGTTTGATAGGTAACCTGGATGGGGTTTTGGAATAAATTCTTCATTGATGTGAAATTTAATACTTAAAAGGGATTTGATGGATGGGGTTTTAGTATTTGAATTTGTTGATGGCTATTTAGATTTGCAGTTTAGTTGAATTTGATGAAGGGTGAGGTGATTGGGGTTGATCACGATGGATAAAGCATATGCATTAGTGATTAGTAGGTTTTGGGTGTTTTATAGATATTAAAATTGTAATATGAGAAATAATGATATTAAAAGTTTTGATCAATTAATTCATAGGCTTGGCCATGTGCCCTTTTCTGGCATCCCAGGTAGTGCGATGATTGGGGGCAATAGTTAATCTATATGATGAGATTCAGTTTTCCAGGTGTTGAGGTTGATTACTCAGGCTTAAGGGCGGTGTTGGAGATTGAAATCCACACTATGGAAAATTTTCCCTTATAATTAAAATAAAATTGCAAGATAAATAAAGTGATTTTTGAAGTTTTTAATGGTTTCATTCTCAGGTTTTGCTTGGATGAACAATAATTTGAGATTTAGACCCCTTCTATTCAAGGGATAGAACTAGGCTATCGTGAGCTAATGTGTGAAAGGGGCATGGTTTATGATGCATAGGGTGCAGATCTATTTATCCACCGAGGTTGTTTTCCAAGGAGTGGTGGGTTATGCAGATTTCTTACTGTGGAAGCTCAGGTTTCAAATGATAACACTTTGGTTATCAGTCACCCACATGCCTTTTGTGGCTTTGAAAATCTGCATGGGCTCTTTTGATTCTCTTTAGATATCAAATGTCTTCAAATTTCTCTTTTTTTGAAGGGCAAAAATCCTTTGCTTATCAATTAAAGAGACTGGTCCTTTCTTTGGGCTTCTAAATTTTGTTTAATTGAAGAGAACGTTCTTTCCTTTGGGCTTCTAAGTTTTACTTCTACTACCTTATGAAGTAGAAATACACTTTGGGGTTTGGGAAGTTTGTTTCTTTTCAGACTTCAGGTGTTGTACATGTTTTCTTTTGCTTCTTTTCAGATATCTATTGTTTCATTAAGTTTCCTTTTTTTTAAACAAGAATACTCTGCTATTAAAGAGACTGCTATCTCCTTTGGGCTATCCGCTATTAAAGAAAAACACTTTGGGGTTTGGGAAGTTTGTACTTACAAGTTTTCTTTTGTTTCTTTTCAGATATCTATTGTTTCATTAAGTTTCCTTTTTTTGTGATCAAGAATACTCCTCTGTTAAAGAGACTGCTATCTCCTCCTTTGGGCTTCCAGATTGTGCTCGAACTATTTTTGGGAGTAGAGATAACCGTGGCTTGTATCATAAAGAAAAATATTAAATGCTTTTGGTTTTATGGGAACAGGTTCAGTGTCATAGAGATTGCTTCCACCAGTTTGCAGAAATTCAATACAGAATCACAGATAGTTATGAGGTTTATGTATGTGTGATTTTCATAATTTCATGAAAGTCTGATCAGATTTTGACAAATGTCTAATATATTTTGTGAATTATTGATAGGAACTTTCAGCAAAATATGCAATAAGCTATAGCTCCAATCCGAGCGTTTATTTTCTTTGTAGAAATTACGTGATCTGTTTTGTTTGCTGATCACTGCCGACATAAGCCATGCTATCTTTATTTGGACTTATGAGAGTAGTTCCTACCAGATGCTGTATTCTGAGCGTTTATTATCTTTATAGAAATTACATGTGATCCTTTTTTTTGCGGATTATTGTCATCAGAAGTCCTATTATCTTTTTTTGGACTTCTGAAAACAGTGCTGGTCATTTGCTGTATTCAGGTGGTGGTAGATTTCACTGCAACATGGTGTCCACCTTGTCGAATCATCAGTCCAGTGTTTGTTGAGCTATCAAAGAAATTCCCAGAAATCTTTTTCTTGAAGGTTGATGTGGACCAATTGAAGGTATATAATCATCTGATCGCCATGCTATGAATGACTGGTTCAAGAAAAAGATTTGAAATAGCAAATTTTGTCTGAAGGACATATTTTCTTCGACAAATTTGTTCCTAGTATTTTTAGGTGAATTTTATCAGTCAGGCAAGTGGTAAATGAAGAATGATTGCGCTTAATTGTTAGAGATTTATCAATGTAGAGCAGATTAATGAACCATGCTTCAATATATGCTTTTGCAGGATGTAGCTCAAGAGTGGGATGTGCAGGCAATGCCTACATTTATCTTTATCAAGGATGGAAAGGCTGTTGATAAGGTTGTGGGTGCAAAGAAAGATGAACTTGAGAGAAAAGTTGCAGCCCTTGCTACAGAGGCAGCCCCTGCTGCTGCACAAGCCTAGGCGCTGTTTTGATATGCTATATTGTTATGCTATTGTATCTTGAATTAAAACTAGTAGGCGTGGATATGCTGCAAACTTTTAAACTGGGCAGATAATATTGTATTTTCCTTGGTCTTTATTTATCTATTGTATGAATTGCTATTAGCTTCTAGCAATTGTAACAATCTACTAAAAGCAGTCGGTACTTTGAGGACACTTTTCTGTGTTGGGTTAAATGTTATCGAACGATAATGCTGATTGATGGTTTATTTGTATGCTAGTTGCGCTGAGAGGTGCTCTACAGCCCAGTATGGGGGAGATCTTGTAACGTTACGTAACGTTGTAACGTTACGTAACGTTACATAGATGTCGGCTATAAAAAACAAAACTTTTAATTATCTTCCAAAATAAATGTCAGCCACAAAAACAATCTAATATGGGTGAGATGTTGTAATGTTCCTACCTAACAAAATAATAAATAAATAATTTAATTATGTGCCATAAAAAGATGTCCGTGAAAAAAACAACACAATATGGGGGAGATGTTGTAATGTTTCTACTTAACAAAATTATAAAAAATAATAAAAATAAAAAATTGAATTATCCAGAAAAAAAATGTTGGTCATGCACATGGTTTGAAAACCATGTGCAAGGCCTCTTAAAAACCCATGGTTTTATTTTACATGGTTTAGGAGGGCCTTACAAATGGTTTTAAAACCATGTGCAAGGCCTCCTAAACAACCCATGGTTTTGTTGTACATGGTTTAGGAGGTAGTTGCAAATGGTTTTAATACCATGTGCAAGGCCTCCTAAACAACCCATGATTTTAGGAGGGCTTTGCACATGGTTTTAAAACTATGTATGGGGGAGATGTTTTAATGTTTTTTCTTAACAAAATAAAAAATATTATATGCAGCCATAAATAGTATTAAATTTTAATAATAAAAATATTATTTGTGGACCTTAAATAAAAAATGTGCCTTTTGGTTTGAATCACATCAAAGCTAATAGTTGAATGCAATACTTAAGAAGAGGTCTGCACCTCCAAAGATTTGATCCCTCTTGGCGCTTGATAGAGCCTGGGATTTGGATCTATGCTGGTGTTAAGTACACAACGGTACGAGGAATTTCATTAACTCGAACTGCTATTGAAGCTTGATGGTTTTTGTTTCTCTACTGCTGCTATTGAAGGTCGATGGTTTTTGTTTCTTTAATGTAGGAAACAGTTTTCTTCCATTCAGTCTCAAGTATTTTTCCACATGTTTAGGAATAACCCATGTTGGAAATTTTGTAATCTTACTAATACAATATAAGGAAAGATTAAATATTATAAATTCTTCATAAAAATGTATATTTTAGGAATAATAATGTTAGCTATTTTTAATAATATCCAAGGTTACCCTACAGCCTGTGGATAAACTGAGGAAGCAACCATAAGCATGAAAAAAACATAAGTTATGCCTGACTGGCCATTTCCATTGCTATGTCATCACGTTCCAATCCATCTTTTGGACTGTGTGGTTGTCTGCTATTCCAACAGCAGTCTGCTACAGTCTCGTCATCTTCAGCGATTTCCTCAACAGAACATGTTGATAAGATTGGGTGACCTGTGGAAGACTGGGACCTTTTGGCAAAATCCAAGGATAATGTTGAGTCTTTAGCTAATTTGTCATATTTTTTTTTATGAATCTCTTCGAACTTATTTATATGCATCCGAGTATTGTATTAATTGTCTCAATTCCTCAGATGGACTGTTCATTCTGCAGAGAATCTTTTTGCTTATCCTGTCACATGCTTCGAGCTGTAAGGGTGTAGCATATTGCAATGCTGACCAGAGTCACCCAGAAAAAAATGATTTTGGGGAGATACAAAAACCCAGAATCATACCAGCAAGACAAGAACAGCCACCAAATAGGGAAAGGCTCCAAATTACAATAATACACAGAATTGATGAGATGCCAATCCAGTCAATTGATTGTCAATATTAAGAAGTGAACCTTTGTAGGAAAGGGCGTTGGCATGCCTCCGCACGTCCTAAAGGAACGGCCATGAGGAGAAAGGTAGAACTGAATGGAGATCACACCGAATCGGAAACAATATTTGCAAAATCACACTCTAGTGCACCTTCTGTCATTGCTAGAAGATATCTCACCTACCCAATTGATATTTGGCATGGGGGGCTTAAAACTCTCCATCGTGAGAGGGATGATGCAAATTGGACACTTGCATTAAAAAGACCCATAATCATGATTGTTCTTTGAAAGCCTCAAGTGGAATACCTACGCAAAACTTTGTCATGGTGTGTTCCTTGTCCATGTCAATTATGCCCTATTTTTTTCGAGGACTTCCTTGTCCATGGCCTTTTTATGAGGACCTCGTCGCATTGGCATTGTCATTGATGATTTGGTTGTTGATTCTCTTCACATGCAAAACTTAACCATAACCAATTTTTTTATGAGGACCTTTTTGTCTATGTACTTTTTTATAAGGACTTCTTTGTCCAAGTACATTGCCGTATTGCAATTGTCATTGATGATTCGGTTGTTGATATTTTCTCTCTTCCATATTTTGCAAGTATTTTCATGTTTCTGACCTTTATTGTGTTGCATATTTTGTAATATTGCCTTGACATCTTTTTGGGTCTCTGTGAATTTTTGGTGCAACATTTTCTGTTCCTTGCTCATAATGTCGAACTTTTCATCCATTTTCTGCTCTACTATTTGGATGACTTCATCCTTGATTTCTTTCTTAAGTGCCTCCTGGATCTTGGTGATCATTTCTTTGAAAGCTTGGATGTCCTTCTCTATTTTCTCAAATTGGTATTTTAACTTTGTCATCATGCTCCTTAGGTGTGGAGGTGAATAACTAGACTCAATTTTGTTTTACGAGGGGTGGAACAATGTCTTTGGAAAAATGATAGATTTATAATAATTATTTTATTAATAATAATTACTATAATTATTGTAAAAATAATAACTATAATAAATATTATATTTAAATATTTTTATTATAATTTGAATTAGGATTTTGATTAAAATAAATATTAATTAAATAATATTAATTTTCATTTAAAGTAGGTGGCCTTTGGAACTAAATTATATTTAAATATTTTTATTATAATTTGAATTAGGATTTTGATTAAAATAAATATTAATTAAATAATATTAATTTTCATTTAAAGGAGGTGGCCTTTGGAACTAAATTATATTTAAATATTTTTATTATAATTTGAATTAGGATTTTGATTAAAATAAATATTAATTAAATAATATTAATTTTTAGCTAAAGGAGGTGGCCTTTGGAACTAAATGGAACGTGATGGTCTAAGTCCCATACACAAGGATCTTTTCGAGTGGATGTATTTTGTTGCTCTAATACTTGAGCGCCCAACCCGATGGCACTTGGTTCCTGAAGATTTTATAACCATATGACTAAGTCTCTAACAACTAAAATCCTATTCGCAATTCAATAAAACGCTATACAACAATGCCCTCCCTTTGCACATGACCAAGACTCTCGAATATACTCCCATCGCAAGGCACCAAGGGGTCTTACCTTGTCACTATTGGTTGCACATATGATCATACCACATGACCTGAACCTTATCACAGTTCTATGCATATGATCGAGACTTATGAGCCACATCACGAAACCACAAAATAGTTGTGGTTTTCATCACACCATTGGTCAAAACAACGCTCATGCCTTTGCCTGCGATATGGGCATTCACCATTGATCAAAATAACTACAATTTCCACCATCAAGCTTGTAAACACGTTAATCCAGCCGGACTATGTCGTCCATCTATTCCTTGGCACACGGGAATCGTCGATTTCTCTGTGTGTAACCTCTCCATTCAACCTTTGCACACCAGAAAACCAAACCTGCTTGCAATCCTTGTTATAAATCCATAAACCTTAATTCACTACTTCGAAATACAATTCATACGATCATATTATGAAAATATAACAAGAATTTCAGTCCATGAGACTTAGAAAGTTACAATCAATACCCACTCTAATCACAATTGAAATATACAGACTATGAATTCACTGTATAAGCAATAATTGCACAGAGATAACTGCAAATTTCTCAATCATGTACAAACATTCGTTTTCAAATAAACTAATAAACCATTTTCAAGCTTAAATTTCTTAATGGCTCATTACAATCAGAGAATTCCGTCTCTCTATATGCTTTAGGAATCAAATCTCGAGCTGCTCTTCTTGATCTAACCTACAAATTGCCAACGAGTTGTCTAGGCTCTACGAGCTAACCAAAAAAAAAAACTATAATGAGCTACCAAAAGGCTGCTTCCCAAGATCACTCAAATTGTATTTACTATCACTCTTGTTCTGTTTTCAGATCCTATGAAGAAAGAACATACTCTTTACTGAACTCTACTGGCTTCTATGACTCACTTGACACATCACTAACTAAATACTACAATTCTGGGAATGCTCAACTAACCCTATCGATTACATTGGGGAAAAGGATCTAGTATCCTTATCCTCTTTTATTCAGCATTTTAACAAAATAAAACAAATTATAATCATGTGAGACCCTAGGTCTCCTTGAGTTTTCCTTAACCTAGTGAAGTCATAAATGACTTCACTTCACTTAGAGAGTCTAAGCCCCTGCATTAGACTCCCCAACTTGAAACTTTTCATGGGTTTTTGTCCATGAGCTCTCTCTCTGCTACTTTTCTGTAAACTTGCAACAGATACCCAAGAGACAATTCTGGGTAGTGTTCTCATTTTGAACAGTCATTTCAGCCACATTTTTCAGTACTATGTTTGCAATTGGTCCCTTGGTTCTTCCAGCGCGTGTTTAGACTTCTTTGAACATTCAAAATCCTCTTTTCTCTGACCTGCAAACAAATTGTCAACATGTTCTCCTTCATCTGCACATAAATAATTCAACCTTTCTGATACAACAACAAACATAAATCTTATTAGCATAATGATGCTTGGTATCCAAGAATTCTCTACTTGAATTTTTTGAACTTCCTTTCTTTTGCTTATTACTGGCACATCACCATCCTTGGTAATTTCAGTAACCATACACTTCCCATCATCATTAATAACTTCATATTGTGCTTCCTTTATCAATGCCATGCTTGCATTGGACATTTCTTGCTGGTTTGTTCCGTCTTTCAACCAATCACTGCACACCATGTTAGTCTTTTCAACCTCATAATCATTCTCTTGGGAAATTTTTGATACTTTTGCATCAACTTTCCAATCACTCACCATTCTCTTATCAGTCATCATCACCAGTTGATCACTGACATCTTCCTGCTTATCTTTGAATGGATGAAGACTATGTTTCTTCCCATTCATCTTAAAGGAATAGGCATTCCTCTTACCCTCATGCACTGTTTCTCTGTCAAACTGTCAAGGCCTACCTAATAAAACATGACAAGCATCCATCTCTACAATGCCACATCTTCCCTTATCCTGATAGCTTCCAATCTAAAACTTTACCTGGCATTGTTCTCTCACAAGAACTTGATGACATTTTTGCAGTCATGCAACTTTGTATGGTTCTAGATGTACTGTCTTCCTCAACTTCAGTTTGTCCACCATTTCTGTAAACACCAAGTTATTAGTACTACCACTATCAACAATTAATTTACAACACTTACCTTCAACCTGTTGAGGCTTGGAAAATCCCAGAAAACAACAGTAAGGATTCTCTCCAATAAGCGTTCTCAATTAGCTCGTTATTGTTTGGTATGGGGAATCCGTCCAGTTTGCGGTCCGGCTACCGTAGGTCAAGTAACGGTTAAAGCTTGTTTTACCGGTTGCGGCCCGGTCCATCGTTTAAGTATATCTTTTGTTTTATATTTATGTATGATATGCAAGTGCCTAATTAAGTGCAATCGATAAAGATAATGAAGAGTTTCACAATATGATGCGCAGGTTCTTACCTCTCGTCTTACCTCTCGTCTTATAAATCATAAACAAAAACAACTAAGACTAAAAGTAACTAATTCTATCTAACCTATCCCTAGGGAGCAATATTATAATTAATGATGAGTAATGTACTGTAAAACATGCATTTAGAATATTACAGATAGTTGTTCATATTTCAGAATATATGAATATAAGTAGAAAGATAAACAAAGAGATAGCTCATTGTCATTTGAAACATTCATTACTCAAATATACTGCGAAAGTTTCACAGAAATAAACAGGAAAACATTCATAACATGAAATATTTTGTAAGTTAGAACGATCTCACAATTCATAGAAAAAGTTGAAACAGAAGTAGTTCACATTCAACCAATCTATGGCAAGCATTTGAGACTCCACAGTGCCTTCTCCAACAGAAAATATATCTTCTTTATTATAAGAGGAAGTAGTTCTTCTTACAATAGCATTTCAAAAGATAACATGAAAAAAGGTCCTTTCATACATCTAATTCACCTCTATTTATACAAACAGAGAAACCTTTGAGCTACCCCCTTAGCCTTTTCGGCTTCCCTTGACCTTTCCTTTACAAAAATTTGTCTTCTAGTGCATGCAATTAGAAAAAAAAAATACAAAATAGTTACATAATTTATCAACTGTTTGAATAAGCCAACTAAGTGGGCCCAGCCAGATCATTTATGAATTTCTTCCAAATATTTGCATCTGCTGCTATAGTATCGAAACCAGAAGGCTCTAGGAATCTGATAGTGATCTTATGTTTAGCTCTTGAGATTTTATATTTGCCACTCTGGCTGGAATCAAACAAAGTTGGTCTTCCAATAAATGACTGCTCACTGATGCCTGTGCTATTGCAGTTTTCAACACTTTCTCATCCAAACCTTTGACCAGCTAAATACCTTGTTCATCATCTTTCCATCTTACCTGCAATTGCTTCAAAAATCCTTCATGATCAGGCAATTCTTCTAACTTTCTCTTAGCAGATGTCTAACAATGATTGTAAGTTATGAGAACTTTTCTGCAGAATTCTGCACAAACACCTTTTGTCCTTTGGACTGCCTTTACCAATTCCTTTGTTGCTTTGCTCCCGAATTCAATTAGTTCATACTCCAACTTTATTGTCTCTAAGTCCTTGGTAGGTGCACCAGCTGGAGGTTCCTTGGTTGTTTCCAATCAAGTCAAACGTCCTCGTAGAATTTCCAGGATATCCTGGGTCCTGTCTAAAAAGTAAGAAGCTGTACTCATAATTTCTTTCAGCCTGGTCTCTGCTTGCTGAACTTTCAACATCTCCTCTGCCATTTGAAGCTGCATTAGATGAATTTTATTTCTAAGTGCGAGAGCATGCTTATTCAATGGCTCGATATATGTTTTATGTTCATTAGCTACTTTTAATAAAACTTCAAGTGAAGCTTTCTAGGTCTCTAATGCTACTACTTGAGTTTTATAATGCTTGGATTTCCCCTCAGTAGTAGTCCTTTGCATCTCCAGTTCTGCCACTTTATTTTCTAGACTTCCTTTCTCTTTACTCAATTCTTCAATTGATGATTTCAAATTGTCTTGTTCTGCTTCTAAGATTTGATGTCTTCGCTGAAGTCTTTCAAACTTTGACAAGGTGGCCACATATTTCCTTTTGGACTCTCTTTCAATATTGCTTGCTGATAATACCAAAGCATCCTTATTTGACTGTAAGGTTTGGCATTCTGCCTTGGACTCCTCAATCTTACTAAGCATGTCTTCATACTTTCTCTTTAGATTTTGACTTTCATCTCTTTCCCTTTTCAGGGTTTCCTTCAATTGAGTAATCTTCTTCTGAGATTGTTTCAAATCTGTCATTATTTTGTCAACATTGTCTTCAGTAGCTAGGGTTGTGACTACACTAGCATAGATCCATGCTAAACCTAAATCTAGAAAGCACCGAGAAGGATCCAAATTCTTTAGGTGTAAGTTAATTTTATCTTAAATTCTTAAATGTTCATAAAAATTTACGCCTACGATCCGTTTAGTGTTTGGTAAATTCGGGTTTAACATGGATCTTTTAATTACTTTTCATTTAGTTTTATTATTGGGTTTTACTATTTGATAAATTAGGGGACATGTTTTTCTCTATATTCTTTTTTGTTTACACTATATAAATATATGAACCCAAAATTTTATTTTATTTTATTTCGATTAAGATAATTTTTTTTATGTCGGCTAGCATAACGTGACTAACATGACAGGATCTCCCCCATACTGAGCTGAAAGCACCTAGCTTCTCTCGGTGCAACCAGCTCTTGCCATTAATCTCGGATCTTTATCAGTACCATGAAAAAACTGTCTTTTCAGTCACCATAACTCCCTTCCTTCCTCTAGTGTTCACTTTCTTCCCCATTCTCTTAACAATTCTCTTTATAGCTTTGTTGTAGAAAATAGTATTCAGATCAGGGACTTCATCTTCTTTCGTTGGAGTAAAAGGGATTAATTCAATAACTGATGCTGAAACTCGATTTCCTCCCACTATGCTACTGGATGGAACAGAGGGTTCTACTGGATCAACATAAGACTGAGTTTGCTCTTGATTTGCACAGTCCTGTTCTGCTTGTGCCTTTTGTCATAACTTCTCAGCGGTTTTTTCTACATGCTCCTTTTATTTATCAGCTGCTTCTAATCTTAGCCTCTCATTTTCCTTATGCTTTCCCTGAACTTCTTCTTTTCTTTTCTTTTCTCTACTTCTTTCGTTGCTTTTCTTTTTTCTTCTTCTTCTGCTCTCAACCACTCTTCTGCTTCTTGGGCTAATCTGTGTGCCTCCTCTTGTCTTTTCTTGGAAGCCTCCTCTTCTTGCTTCTTCTTTTGATATGCAACCTTTCCCTTTCCACCAATCGTAGTTATCTTTTGCTTAAACTTCCTTCTCAAAACTGTCATATTTTGAGCATTTCGAAAAATTTCTTCATCTTTATCCCAAAAGTTTGTGTACTCGAAATGCACCACTGCTGCAGTACAATAATCAACAACCTTATTTTCGAAGTCATTTCTATGGAAACTCACCTCGCCGAAATGAAAATATTCTAGCTCCTTCACAAATTCCACTGCAATTTTTACTTTGAAAAACTTGTAACTCCCTATATAAAATGGGACTGGAGGATACACAGCCTTCTTCTGTTCGGAAAAAAATTTATCCACCCCATCAATGTATAGCTGTCTTACTACCTCCTTATGAATGAGATAATCTGTAGCATACCTAGGCAGAAGGGAATGATCCCTCGACCCACCAAACATCTTCAAATATAAACCGTCCTTAGTCAAGTAATAGTGTCCATTATCTTGCACAACCTTCAAAACCTCCTCAGACATGCAATTACACTCGACAAGGAAAATCAATGTGTACAATGGCATGATCAAATCTTCACAAATATTCTTGTAGTGACTATAATACTTGTGAGCCCACAACAATTGGTATGCAGAATATACAAGAAACCGGTCATTATCCCATTGGCATTTCAGCGCAGGGAATGGCTCTGTGCATAAAATACAATCAATCAAGATTGAGCTCATATAGAACTCTGTTTTCTTCTATGAGACTCCTCCCAGTGCTGCACTTATGCATGCTGACAAACTGTTAGACACTATGTTTTCCCAACGAAGATGGTATCTTGAGTAGCTACAAAAAAAGATCACTGGTACCCAACCTATTTTGAAATTCTTTCCATTGGCTCTCCCGAATATCCTGTTTAACATCAAGGCTATAAACCTGTATGGAGTACGAAGGCTTGCTGTTTCATACTCCCCTGAAGGCCTCGTACGAAAATTCTTTCCCGGGATCATCATTCTCTTGATGGTTTCCACCACATCTAAATTGAGGTCTTTCTACCATCCTTCATTCAAATAGCTCTGGGGTGTCGGAAACTTGTAGGCCATAGCTACATAGGCTGGGCTATAGGCAACATAACCTTGCCCTTCAGTGTTAGCCAATATCATCATTGTCACATCATCCATGGGAATAATCCATCCTATTACCTCTAAACAAGGGAAAAGATCTGGTTGTGTAGCCACCTTCATGATTGCTGATCTTTCGATATTAGCATAAATAGGTAAATCCTCGAATCCAGCCTCTGGGATACTCTGATTCGAGATCATTCTGTATATTTCTCCTCATTTATATTCAGGATCAATGCCAGTGATGGCTTTGGTGTCTTCATAGATAACCTTGACTCGGGTTATGATTTCTACCTCCGGTTCTTCATCTGTTGCTTGTGCCTTCTTTCTCTACTTCCGAGGCATGTTACTGTGCAGATGATGGGCATGTGTTGATCATACAAATTAGATTTAGTCTATTCACACATATAAATAACAAACTATATACTGAAAGCAACAACGATATTAACCAAAACATTACCAACTCATCATAATGCATATTAAACAACTTTGCTTCTTCCCAAACCAAAATGTGCTTTCTGTATATGAAGATAAAAACCACGAAGCTTTCAAAGCTAGTTCGGACACAAACTTACAAGAAAAACTTCTGCTGGGAAAACCCTAGGTTTTCACTACGACCTTACATTTCTAGGTATCACTACTAACGGCGGGAAAACCCTGAAAACATCGGACTGCTAACCCCTGAACTTGGTCTCTGCCCACAACAAAAAATCCCTCCTTCGGCATCCCATGAAAACCTAACTACGCTTGACCCATGGCTGCGCACTTTCCCTAAAAAGGTGAAGGAGTGGTGCAGACGACGAAACGCTCTGGTGCAGACGACGAATCGCTCGTCTGCACCCTGCCCTCTTCCTTTCAACAAATGTCAGAGAATAACTCATGGTCGGATGAAAATAAATAAGAACCAGGGCTGGCGAGTAAGGTAAAAACGACGTCTATAACTAAACAACCCAGGACGAACCCCATATAAAGAAAAAACCACCGCATTTTTGAAATAACCCCCGCGGTATAAGCCAAATGACCAAACCTTATCAAGCCGTGGTAAAAAAAACACTAAGCAACAGGATTGGAGAAAATCCTACCTGGAAATTCCTGAGGATGGCCTGGACGAGCGCAACCTTCGTCTGTAAACGAATCACTCAAACGCTGGCAACTCCTTAGCACCAACTAGCAAACGACCAGGTGAATAATGACCGTAAAACAACCTCGATGGGATTTTATAAGCTTAGACGTGGGTAAAGGAGCTCAGCCAGGCAAACAACTGTATAAAAAAAGGAATTGAAAACACACTTGTTAGCAGACACGAAGCATCGGATGGCTTCTGAAGAACGGGCCCGAGAGATCGGGCGGGAAATGCCAAAGCACGACAAACCAACCAACTAACAATGCATTGCCATCGGAAAACACTTAGGGAAGGCATCGGATAAGCTTCGAACTCCACATCCACAACGTTGGCCAGGTGAACTACTAAGTTTTCGGACCACTCTGAGAGGAACAACCGAAACGATGGGAGAGAAAATGATAAATATTCTGCGGCTATCGAAAACGGATAGAGGATGGGTGATCCGGTGCATCGGAACAGTCCTGAACTAAACACTCGGAATCTTCGGCAAACCCTTTTTCGATGCGATTAGACAAAATGATATACGACACATCGGAAAGATACTTTGGAACACTCTCGGTGGGGAACGTTGGCTGGATAGACCACTATGTACCCGATACATCAGAAAGACTATCAACTGTGCATCCGATATAAGCAAAACAACTTTCAATTTTTCAAACTTTAAAATCATGGAGCAAAATTTGGTGAAAAAGCTAGAATTTCTATGTCTTCTAAAAAAACTAAAAGATAAGGGAGGGCCCTAAATTTTTTTTTTTTTTTTGGGATAATTGTTGCAGCTGCAACACATCCTTGAAAATTGTCTTGAATAGGATCCTCCTCTAGACTGACTCATCAATTACTTTCCTCATCAACAAGGCTTCACCTTGTTCAGGGTAATTCTCAACCACCTCTAATTCTTTTGGAGCTTCAGGTTCATCTTGCACTACTTCTGCTCCCCTCTTCCTGGCAACATTCTCTAGACAGTCCCATGACATGTGACCTAGCTGTTCACATGTGTAACACCTCATTGGTCCACCTCTTCCTCAGCCTCTTCCTCTTGAATCATTCCTTCCACCTTTGTTCTTATTATTTCTGTCAGGTTGTACTTGCTGGTTTGAACTTCTAGCTTCACCTTTTTGTTGTTGTTCATTTCCTCCAAAGCCTCTTCCCTTTGTTTTCTGACTCTGCTTTCTCATCAGCTTCTCCTTGGCCTTCAAAGCAACCTGATATGCTTCTTCAACAGATCTTAATGACAACAAATTTAATTCATATTGTATATCAAACCTTATACTGTTTACATACCTGGCAAATTTCTCAGGCGTATCCTCTATATGACCTGATCTAATATTTACCTTATAAAATTCCTCAGTGAACTCCCTAATTGTCATTGATTTATGTTTAAGATTTTTCATTTTCCTAAACAAAACCAACTTATAATCTTGAGGAAGAAATTTACCTCTCAACTTAGCTGTCATTCTGCTCCAGCTATTGATCCTTGCTTTGTTCTTCAAGATTCTCTCCTCTTGCACACCATCCCACCACAAGGATGCATGCCCTCTTAGCCTTGTGACAACAAATCTAACTTGCTTGTCCTCCTTCACTTCAGCAAAATCGAAGTGCTTGTTCATAGCATTGATCCAGTAAATCAGTTCTTCTGGAATCAAGCTTCCACTATAGAATGGCACATCTGCTCTTAAGTTAGAACTTGCCCCAAAGATGGACCTCAACATTCTTACCTCAGGAGTTTCTGCAGTTGTCTCCTCCTCTTCAGGTACTTCTTCATCACCTGTGTCTTCAGTGTGTTCATGATGTCTGCCAGTCTCTAAGGCTTTCAGCCTTGCTCTTAGAGCTCTTACCTCATCTCTCAATTCTGCATTGGCAACATGTCTTCCATGCCTGCCTCGACCTCTTCCAACTCTGTCCTCCATCTTCTGGCACAAAAAATCAGTAATATATGTTCGGGTACATAGGGTACTCCCAAAAGACCGAACACCTTGAGCAACTGCTTCACATAAATATATCAT
>LPNX010564940.1:707203-855477 GCA_001517045.1 Pseudotsuga menziesii | reverse complement strand
CCCTTAAGGACACATTCCTGAACTTGTAACATAGACCGAAGTTTAGAAAACTTCACTTCTGTAAGAGACTTGGTGAAGATGTCTGCAACTTGATCATCTGTAAGGCAATAGAGAACTTCAATAACACGATCATGAACAAGATTTATGATGAAGTGCATGTGTAGCTCAATGTGTTTGCTGTGCTGATGTAGAACTGGATCTTTGGCAAGCTTGATGGCACTTTGATTGTCACACCAAAGTGGAGTAGGCTACTACTGCTCGAATCCAAACTCTAAAAGGATCTATCAAAGCCATAAAGCTTCCTGACTGGCATTAACTGCGACTCGATATTCTGTTTCTGCTGAAGAAAGAGCAAGAGCTTGTTGTTTCTTACAAGCCCAAGTGACAAGTCCAGATCCCAGACTGAAAACATAACCTGCAGTAGACTTTCGATCATCAGGATCGCCAGCCTAATCTAAATCAATGAAACCAACCAACAAAGGTTCCCCCCCTGTACTGTAATGAATCCCAAACTGAATTGTACCTCGAATATATCGAAGTATTCTTTTTGCTGCTTTCTAATTACTTTCATGAGGAGTTTGCATATAACGGGCAACACGACCAACGACAAAGGAAAGGTCAGGACGAGAATGAGTCAAGTATAAAATACTACCAACAAGCTGACGATATAAGGTGGCATCTACTTCAGGGGAAGTACAAGTGGCAGAAAGTTTGACTCCAGAATGGAAGGGAGAAGGTGTTGGTTTACAATCTTCCATGTGGAAGTGACGAAGAAGGTCACAAGCATACTTAGACTGGGAAAGAAAGATTCTTTATTTGGTTTGCAAGACTTGGAGACCAAGAAAATAATGCAAATGTCCTAAGTCAGACATTTCAAAATTTTGCTTAAGACTGGATTTCACATGGGTTATAAGTTTAGGGTCACTACCAGTAAGGATAAGGTCATCAACATAAAGAACAAGTATGATGAGATGGTTTCCTACTTTTTTGGTATAAACATTGGGGTCAGAATGACATCTAGAAAAACCAGTGTCAAGGAGAAAGCTATCCATTTTGGCATACCAAGCTCTAGGAGCTTGCTTAAGGCCATATAAGGATTTTTTAAGGAAACATTCAAGGCTAGAGTTATCCTGAACATATCCAGGAGGTTGTTCCATGTAAATTTCTTCCTATAAATCACTATGTAAAAAGGAAAATTTGATATCCATTTGATGGAATTCCCAGTTATGTAAGGCTACAAAGGAAAGAGCAATGCGAATGAAATTCATGTTTGCGACAGGAGCAAAGGTTTCGTTGTAGTCAATCCCTTCAACTTGGGAAAAACTTTTGGAAACTAACCTTGCCTTAAGTCTTTCAACACTTCAATTTGATACATACTTGGTTCTGTAGACCCATTTACATCTAACAAGTTTTCTTCCTTTTGGAAGAGGAACAAGATCCCAAGTATCATTCGCCATTAATGAACGATATTCTTCATCCATAGCTGCATCCCAATTTGGATTTCCTGAAGCTTCTGCAAAAGTTTCTGGATCATGATTTTCAGAAACTTGAGCCAAAAGAGAAGATGCTCACTGAAACTGAGAACATGTTCGATGTTGATCTCTAGGATCATCGACAATATCACTAGCTGCTTCACATGTTGAATGGACCCATCGAGGAAGCATTGTTGCTGGTGCAACTAGAGGAACATGAGTAGGCGGAGGTGGATTTTCATCCTCACTGTCATCATCAAAAACTAGAGTTAGAAACCTGTCAAGGAAGTTGGAAGAAGAAGAAGAAGAAGGCACAATCGCCGAATTAGGCTCGCAGGCCAAAGATGGCACAACCGCCAAGTTAGGTTCGCAGGCCGAGAGATTTTCTTCAAATTTAATATCTCTTCTAATGATTATATCATGTGAATGGGGCTGAAGAAGTATATAACCTTTTACATCTTCAGAATATCCAACAAATATGCACTTTTCACTTTTAGGCTGCAATACTTTCCGTTTTTCATCTAGAATGTGAGCCCATGCTTCACAACCAAACACACGAAAATGACTTACATCTGGTTTAATTTTACTCCATGCTTCTTCTAGCGTTATACCTTGTAAAACTTTAGTGGGTGTGCGATTAACTATTTAATTTGCATAATTGATGGCCTCAACCCAATATTGAAGACTTAGTCCCTTAGATTGGATCATACAATTAGCCATTTCTTTTAAACTACGGTTTTTCCGTTCAGCTACACCATTTTGTTGTGGTGTATATGGAACAGTGTGTTGTTGTTGAATTCCTTGTTCAGTGCAAAAAGTAGTGAACTTGTTGTTAGCATATTCTCCTCCATTGTCAGATCTTAAATTAATAATTTGATGACCAGATTGTTTTTCAACAAGGGCTTTGTAGGCCAAGAACATGTTAAATACTTCGCTCTTAAGTTTTAGGAAGTAAACCCAAGTGCGTCTGGAGTAGTCATCAATAAAAGTTAAGAAATATTTGAAACCAGAAAATGATGCAGATGGAAGAGGGCCACACAAGTCACTATGCACAAGCTCCAAGGGAACCGAGGCGTGCCAAGAGGCACGTTTCTCAAAACTGTTTCGATGATGCTTTCTGAGTACACAACCGGAACAAACACCATCCTTGCAAGATACCATCGGAAGACCAATCACCATATTGTATTTACATAGTTGTTGCAATGAGCGATAATTTAAGTGACCAAATCGCTCATGCTAAAGTTTGCTCAAGTTATCACTATGAGCAACAAAAACTGAAGGAAAAGGTGATGACCCAAACTTATTAAATTTGTACAACCTGGTAATATCATCAACAGTTCCAGTAGCAAGGAAATTTTGAGGATTTTTAAAATCCTTGATTACAACTTGGTGAGGTGTAAACGTCATAGTTTTACCTTCACCCGAATGAGTAATTTGATAGACTGATAACAAATTGCAGGAAATTTTTGGAACACATAGTACATCACTGAAATGACCATTTTCTACTGGAACTGTTCCATATCCTACAACACTTAGAGATCTATCATCACCAACAAAGATTTGCTTGGTGTTACATTCATGCATAGTAGAAAAGATGGATTCATCCTTAGCCATATGATAAGATGCTCCAGAATCAATGAGCCATTCAATTGAAGTGGAAGAAGAAGATGCAGTATAAGAGTAACAAGAAGCACAAAGTGCATTTCTATGAGAGGTAGATTCTGAAGACGAATCTAGGCTGATGTGGTGCTTTTTCATTGCTGCTTCCAAGGCTGCCATCTTCTTGAAACACTTAGATTCATCATGATTATCTTTCCCACAAAAATTGCGATGATGCTCAATCTTCTTTCCTTTTGGCTTGGATCCTTTGTCATTTTTTAAAGAAGGAGCTGACTGAGAGGGTTTAGGACCCTTATTGTTTGCCTTATTATTGTGAAAATTCTGTTTCTTGGGAGGTTTAGACTTTTCTTTCTGTTGGGACAATAAGACTTTCCTAGATGTATCTGCATTGTTAATTATTCCAAGTTGAATGAAATTATCTTGCTCTCTAATTAAGGAATCACAAAAGGATTCAAGACTAGGCTCTTGATAGTTAGTTGCAGTCAATGATTCTTTCATGGAGTAGAATGTAGATACAAAAACAGAATATGCAAGTCCAAGTTTGGAAAGAATATGATAAATGCATTATTTGTCTTATTTCTTAATTTTGCATTCTGCACATAAAAGTCTAAGAGTTTTATACTTAGATAAATAGTCTTGAATGCATGAAAAATCATTTGGATTCAAGGAAATCAACTCATTTTCAAGTTGATGACCCCGAATTTCATTGTGTTTACCAAACACAGATTTCAACTTTTCCCAAGTTATATCAGGTTCATCAATTCCAGATATGTGGAATCGCAAATCAGTAGAGATTGACATCCCAATCAATCTATGAGTTTCATCACATCTATTTGCCCATTTAATTTTCTTATCATCATCAGTGGGTTCTGTTTCTTTCCTTGAGGTTATCCTAAAAAGTCCCCTACTTCGTAGAACATCCTTCATACGAGATTTCCATGAGAAATAGTTAGAACTTGTAAGTATAATATCATAAGGGGCGGCCATACTGTAAAATAATGGCTGAAAGAATAGAAACTAACTGTCTGGATGCAAAGAGCTCGAAAAAATATGCGGTTTTAAAAAAATGGCACTGAAAACTGATTCTGGATGATGAAGTTATGCTTGATTAAAGAAAATGTTGAAGATGTCCCCAATAGTGACGTGGCAGATATTAACTTGACCAACTAAAAAAAAGAACCCCTTTCTTCCCAAGATGAACCTTTGACAATCATTTACAATAAAGTTGTCTTTTTTTTAAGTGAATCACTTTTGTAAAATAAGTGATGTCACTTTTACAATAATGTTACTTTTAAATAGTGCGGCAATAAATTAAAAAACTTAAGTGACTCACTTTTTATTTTATTTTATATAAGTGAGATGCACTTTTACAATAAGTAACTTGAAAATAGAAATTGCATGCACTAAAAAGTAACTAGATAAGACTTGAACTCAAGACTTATCAAGAAATAAAGAAACTTTGAACCAAGTGAGCTAAGTTTAAAAGCCTACGTAAAAGAATGGAAAGAGAAAGGGTTTTTTTTTTAACTTTTTTCTCTCGTTTTGCGTGCTTGCCTTTTCTTTTCTGCAAATCACAAAAAAATGAAAAACAAAAAACAAAAAAAGTTTTCCACACTATGGATGGGGTTAGATCTTGGTTAGCTTACCCGGAAAGTCTATGTTTTCAAGTTTTCTCACTATTTCTGATTTGCCGTGGTCACACAAGGTGCACGACAAAGAGCATACGTAGCCGAGAATACAAGAAAAAAAACTTTCCCTTACTATTTCTGATTCGCCGTGATCGCGCAAGGTGCACGGCAAAGAGAATACGCAGCCAGGGAAGGCAACAGTCCGAGACTAAAACAGTAAAGATCTACTGATAAAACTAATAAAAATGAGAGATTTAAAAAAAATAAAACAAATCTGTCACTGTACATTATACCTTCAGATTTGCCAAAATGTGTGTTTCTGGATCAAACGGAAAATGGTTTTTGATGAAACGAAAACTATTTCCCAATAGAAACGGGGCTTCAGATGCAATGGAATAGCTCCCACAGCCCACAAATGCATAGAAACTATAGAATCAGAAACCCTTTTAAAGTTTCGGTAACACCAGTTCCAGATCTTGATCAAAACCGAAAGCAGCTCTTCATAAACGCTTTGATACCATGCTCATGTACATAGGGTACTCCCAAAAGACTAAAAACCTTGAGCAACCGCTTCACACAAATAGATCACAGATCAACACACCGATGTTTGTCACGTGGTTAAAACCCTCGAGAGGGAAATAGTCCACGGCTCCAGCCAAATAGCTACTTAGAGCAATTTATTATGCAAAAGAAAGAAAGTTACATGAGTTTCTCATAATCGATCAACTAGCCAAGGACCCTCTATGCTCTTTAAATAGAGATCATAGACCAATCGGGTGTTAAGCCACGGATCAATGGTAGGTATGATCTAAGAGAAGTTGAACCGTCGGATCACTCTATGTCTAGAACATATCGTGACCATCGGATTAGAATATTTACAAATGCATACTAATGCATACTAAAGAAACACACTTTTACCTAACAGATATATTACACAAGTTGATCTTAACTAACTCCTTAGTGTCTAAATATCCTAACAATATCCTTTCCAGAATCCTTTTCTGAATCAGTAATATCCTTTTCTGAATCTGTTAACAACTTAGGAGCAAACACAATATTATTTTTCATTCAAGAAAACTACTCCAACCCTTAAAACTAACAACTCCACAATATCAGAAATAAAAGATTATTTCGATGGCTCTGATACCAAAAATTGATGGCCTAAGTTCCTTCTAGACCAATACATAAGGATATTTTCAAGTGGATGTATTTTGTCTCTCTAATACTTGAGTGCCCAACCCGATAGCACTTGGTCCCTGAAGATTTTATAACCATATGATTAAGTCTCTAACAACTGAAACCCTCGTCGCAATTCAATAAAACGCTTTACCATGACACCCTCCCTTTGCACATGACCAAGACTCTCGACCATACTCCCATCGCAATGCACCAAGGGGTCTTACCTTATCACTATTGGTTGCACATATGATCATACCACATGACCTGAACCTTATCACAGTTCTATGCATATGACCGAGACTTATGAGCCACATCATGAAACCACAAAATCGTTGTGGTTTTCATCACACCATTGATCAAAACAATGCTCATGCCTTCAACTGCGATATGGGTATTCACCAATGATCAAAATAACTACAATTTCCACCACCGAGCTTGTAAACCCATTAATCCAGCCTGATTGTGCTGTCGATCTCTTCCTTGGCACACAGGAACCGCCGATTCTCTATGTGTAACCTCCGCCGGTTCTCTATGTGTAACCTCTCCATTCGACCTCTGCACACAAGAAAACCAAACCTGATTGCAATCCTTTCTATAGATCCATAAACCTTCATTCACTATTTCGAATTACAATTCATACGATCATATTATTAAAATATAACAAGAATTTCAGTCCATGAGACTTAAAAAAATACAATCAATACCCACTCTGCTCGCAATTGAAATATACAGACTGTGAATTCACTCTATAAGCAATAATTACATAGAGATAACTGCAAATTTCTCAATCATGTACAAACATTCATTTTCAAATAAACTAATAAACCATTTTCAAGCTTAAATTTCCTAATAACTCATTACAATCAGAGAATTATGTCTCTGTATGTGCTCCAGGAATCAAATATCGAGCTCCCCTTCTTGATCTAACCTACAAACTACCAACGAGCTGTCTAGG
Organism: Pseudotsuga menziesii; assembly: GCA_001517045.1. Taxonomy (NCBI): domain Eukaryota; kingdom Viridiplantae; phylum Streptophyta; class Pinopsida; order Pinales; family Pinaceae; genus Pseudotsuga; species Pseudotsuga menziesii. The sequence continues at coordinate 848,623 of LPNX010564940.1, read as the reverse complement.
CTCTACGAGCTAACAAAAAAAAACTCTAATTTGCTACCAAAAAGCTTCCTCCCAAGATCACTCAAACTGTATTTAATACCACTCTTGTTCTGTTTCCAGATCCTATGAAGAAGGAACAGACTCTTTATCGAAATCTACTGACTTCTATGACTCACTTGACACATCACTAACTAAATACTACAATACTGGGAATGCTTAACTAACCCTATCGATTACATTGGGGAAAATGATCTAGTATCCTTATCCTCTTTTATTCAGCATTTTAACAAAATAAAACAAATTATAATCATGTGAGACCCTAGGTCTCCTTGAGTTTTCCTTGACCTAGTGAATTCATAAATGACTTCACTCAAACAGTCTATGCCCCTGCAATAGAATGGAACATGGAAGCAATGCAGAGGCCAAAGTGAGAGCAGGGGTGTGATATGGAAGGAGTTGTGGTGGGTGAAGAGACACAGTGGTAAGGGGAAGATAGAGGAGATGAGAGGAGTACACGAAAGTGGTGAAGGAGATGGGAGGAGAAACTATGTAGACGTAGTGGAGACCGGCGTTGCGGTGGAAGGACGACGACATTGTTGATTGGAGGTGTAGCTAGGGAGATAAGAAGGTCATGAGTGCTTCCATGAGGATGAACCATCGGTGGAATTGAGGGAGCGGGAGGTGAGAAGGGAGGAGGGAACAAGGATGAGAGCATGTCAAGGCGGTATTGGAGGACTCAAGAGGGACATGGAGGAGGGCATGGAAGATTGAGCGTCGAGTAGAGGGTGTGTAGGTGCATGGGGAAATAAGTGAAGGATGGAAGCTCGAAGGGATAGAGATGGTGATGAGGCTATCTTGGATGGGTGTGGAGTAAGAGGGAAAAGGCGTAGGCTGGAATGGAGTGGGAGTTGAGAGAGCGTTGGAGAAAATGAATGGAGCAAAAACTTTAGAGAGAGGGATCTGAGAGCTGAGCAGGCTTTGATACCAAATGAAACAGAGAACTAGGACCTAAAATCCATAAGTGAATATAAGATAAAATATTATTGATAAGATGATAAAATATTACAATGATGCTGGCCTTTTATAGGGATTGAACATGCACAGTGAAGGGTTACGTCCTTTCACCTTAATAATTAATAATTTATTGTTTATAACTAATATATTTAATATTCATAATAGAGGAGTAGGTGTGGGGATAAAAACTATGGGCCAAGATGATGATCTTCAACTACTCGAAGAAATTTGTCTCAAATTTTCACTTTTACTTCAAGGGGAGGTGGTTGAGTTGACTACTACATACACATATTTGGGAGTTTAGTTTTCAAGGATTAGATTCGGGTTGATGAAATTTCTCCAACCTACGTGAATAAGGGATGCCAGTCCCTCCCTAGTATGCTTTATCTAGCAGGTCACTATTATAGAAGGAGGGTGAATTTATGGAGGAGTAATTTCTTCATGCACATGTTATCTTCTCTCAAAAGAATAACTCTATAACTCTATACTTGGAGAATACTATTCTTACTTCACTTATATTTTGTATCATTTATATTTTCATTCTCTCTCCCTTTCCATCATCCATATATTGTACTAGCAATGTGAGGGAAAGGTCCTTATTTTTGTGAATGGTTGATAGCAAGAGTTTATTTCTATGGCCTTGTACCTTTCATTGCTTCCATTCTATTCTTGAAGCATTGTAATTAAGAGAAAGCATCAAGTACATGTGATGGTTAGTTTCCCCCTTGCATCATCATGATTGTTCCAATATCATCTTATAGAGAAGGAATTGTACATCTTGGCCAAGATCTTGAAGAGTCATTAGTGTGTCCTGACCTAGATCTTGAAGAGTCATTAGTGTGTCCTGACCTACCACTGACATTGTTCATCCTACAACCCTTAGTAATAAACACATTCAAACATTTTCTTGGTGACTATCCCTTGTGTTTTGTGTGTAAGAATTTTTATTGTGCTCAGACTCTTACTAAATTTTGATTTCATTCTTTCATTGAATTTAAGTAGTAAATTTTGAATGCTTCATTCAACCTTACTCATTTTTGTTTCCTTCATATCTGGAATCCACAAGAAACTAATAAACTAAATTGATATATATGTTTATTCATAAAAAGGAAAAACTATCAATATACTTGGATATTAGTGCATATTACACATTCTAGGCATATAAAATAGGTATATTACATCAAGATTAGCTTACTATTTTATTATCTTCATGCAAAAAGAGAGAAATTATACTTCTTTCTTTATTTGCATTCACTAAAGAATAAAAACACTAAAAACAACACTTTAAATTGCATTTACAATCATAAAAACTCGATGTACATGCTTTTTTCTTCTTCTAATTTGTAACTTTTACATTAGTTTGTATTGGGCTGCATTCCCAATATAGTGTTAAATTTATATATCAATTTATGTGGGTTTAGCACAGTTTTAGAGAGTTTTTAACTTATTATTTTTCATTCTTTAATCACAAATTATAAATAAAACAATTTTTTTTATTGGTTTAAAGGTACTTCTAATTATTTATTGGTTCATAGTTAATATCTTAGATCAATTAAGGACCTTTTCCTAAATTTATCATGCAATAAATTCAAAATGAGAAAGGTCATTTAAGGTGACAATGGTTTCATTTATAATGTTATTTGAACTTCCTTAGGTTTTGAGGAAGTGGGAATGTTTGGGTATAACAAGAATTGGCCATAAAATTACAACATCAAACTTCTTTAGTTATCCAAGGTTAAATCAAGAGTTAGGGAAGGTTTAACCTAAACCATAATGTTATCTTATTGAATCAATATTTCCTTTCAAAGATTATTCCATTAGCGAAAACAATGGTAATCCTTTCAAAAACCCTAGTTATCTGTGAAGGAGAAAAAAATAGATGGAAAACCTCACTCTAAACTTCTCCCTTAACTTATTCATCCTATAAGATATCCAACTAATCTTGGAGGATAAATACCACTCTTCCAACCATGCCTTTAACAAATTGATCATCTCCTCTATTTATATCTTTCAAATCAAACACTAATTCAAAAAATAATATTTCTTTGTAGAAGATCCTAGAATCCTCCTTCAGTGTAGCACTCATTTTTACCTCTTGAATAATTAAAATGGTCCATATTGTCCCTTGTCATATTTCTATTACATTCTATCCTTTTAAATCATGGATTTATTGTTCATTTAGGGGTCATTTAGGGGTCGACAATGCCACATGGTATCTTATCATGCAAATATACTTCCTCCAAATATATAGAAAATTCCTCAAACAATGTGTTATCCCAAATCCCTCCTCAAAGGTGAAACATGCTCCGGTATGTAGAAAAATCGTTGAACAATGTTTTCTTATCCTCAAATATCTCAATAGGTGAAATATGCCTCCAAATATGTGGAAATGTGTCTTCCCCAAAAAACTTCTCCTAAAAAAGTAAACACACCTCCAAATTTTTGGAAGCTCCTCCATTAGGGTTATTTCTCATCCATTCTTACTTTCAACATGTTATTCTTAGAGGGAATATATTCAATGTTCCACTAGGATGTATCCTGCAGGGTTGGCGGCATGTCGTTGGGATGGAGGGGCTGCCTAATAAAATGTTTTCCCACACACTCCCTTTCAGTGAAGTCTATGAAACTCTCTATCAATATCCAATGCAAGTTGCCCCTAATTTGGGGTATAGGAACCCAAAAATTACTCCCCTCCCTTTCCTCAATATTTTCATAAAACACCTAAAAACAAAAAAACAAAAAACTACCTAACCTAAACCTACGACATAAGTTTACTTCATTTAACTCTCTTTTCATTCCAATGAGTAATCAATGCCATTTCCCTTGGAGAGTAACAACAACATCTTGGAATGATTTTTACTTGGAGCAACGAATTAGCCTTTTTTCCTTTAGTAGTAGTTTACCATTTCAACTTGGAGGCTAGAACAATGATTTCCTTGGACAAATTTCCCTCAGAAATGGAACTTTTTGCTTTTTCTGTGTTTGGGCATATTTCACTTCGGTTGAGTTGTTGAGTGCATATTTCATCATTTATGTGTGTATATTTGAGGCTCAATTCATATTTCTAATTTTTTATTTGATAATTTATTTGTCTAGCAGTGAGGAGGTAGGGTTAACGCTAAAAAAATTAAGCCTGAAATTAAAATGCTTGTTGTTTTTTAAATTTCTAAGTAGTTATTTTTTTATCTTTTATTCGTTGTTTTTAATTTCCAACATCCAATCTCAACCTTTGGGCATGTCATCAACCATGAAAAGTTAAAATAAAGTTCAATGGGTCAATACTAATTACAAATCCTTGTTGTAGGTTGCGAAAAAATAAAAATATGCACACAAAACTAGCAAAACAAGTCATTCCAACTATAGTTGTACTAAGTGAAAATGATATTGGTTATGATTCCCAAGCAAAAGGTCATGTTGTAAATGAGACATGGGTTGGAAGTGGGAGTGTATTTTCCACCTCATCAGTGTCTAATATGAAGGCCAACAAAATGCCTATCTCTACACACCAAGGGAATTGGTTTAATATGCAATGGGGACATTTGATCCAAAAAAACACTTTTGTTAAATGCAACCAAAGTATCTAGGGCCCAACCCAGTAGAAATATAGGAAAGTGAAATGATGGGTCATGTTATTGGACATGCAGTGTTTGTGTCTATCCTTGAGTTGGAAGTTATAACTGGGTTAGGAAACACCTTTTGGGCATAGGTGGCAAAGGGGTTAATGCAAGTTCAAAATTAACCATGTTGCAAAGATTTGAGATTTTGAGGATGCAAACTGTAGTAGATGCAAAGGGAACCTTCTCTAGACAAAATTTCATTGACCACGTTGATGACAATGTGGAATCAATTTGTAGTTCCAAAAGGAAATCTAAAAGTAAAGCATCCACCCTTATGTCTCCACCATCTCCTGTTGTGACATCTTCATCCTTATAGAAGGGTTATTGTTCTTGTGCAACATGGCCAACTATTATAGGGATGTATAGTAAGTTGAATCACAATGATACAAATTATTCCATTAGGAAATTCCTTTTTTCCAATGGCATTCCTTTCCACGTTAATCTCTCTCCTTGTTGTAAGGAGATGGTTTGTGAAGTCATGTCATTAGGATCCTAATATGTGTCACCTGGTGAAAATCATTTTTCCAATGGAATTCCTTTCCATGTTGGTGGTTATCCTTATCACAAGGAGATGGTACGTGCAATTGCAACATCATGAATCTCATGTCTTCCACTAAAGGAACATAAGTTGAGGACAATGGTTTTAGGAAGGTAAGTGTCCAATATCATTATGAAAAAATAGTAGATGAGACAGACATGGGTGAGGGAAAGTTTCTCCATTGTTATGGATGGGTGGAAAAACATTGCCAAACATCCACTTATCAGCATCATAATTCATGCATATATGGGCCTTTATTTCTTAGAGTTATTGATTGTTTTGAAAGCATAAAGATGCAACTTTCCAATTTGAGCTTCTTCAAGATCCTATAGACGAGGTTGAGTCTGCCAATGTCATTTAGGTTGTGGAAGATGCGACATTAGTGTGCATATCATCTGGTTTAATAGTTTAGAGTAGATATAGACATATTCTCTTACCCTTTGTTGTGTGCAAGCACTCAACAATGCACTAAAAGGCATTGGAAAAATTCAGTGGGTTAGTGGTTTGAGGTTATATTTAGAAATAATATAGGCTATATAGTTTGTGCATTATGAGATATAAGGATTAGTGTTGATAACGGTTAATATTTACTAGGAATATAGTTTATATTGGATCATGGTAAGATAATAAGCATAAGCATTTCATTGTAAGGGAAACAGTGATACTTATAGGGTATCAAATTAAGGGTATATGTATTACTTTTATAAAGATTTTAGTGATACTAATACGGTATAAAATTATGATTTATATGGATTTGAGGTTATATTAATTAAGGGTTATATGATTTAGGGATATGGGGGTCAAGGATAAGTGGTTAAGGGGATTATGTGATTATGGATCATAAATGTTAATGTTTTGAGTATTTAGGATTATAAATGTAATTGTTTTTTAGAGGTTCTTGGGATTAAGTTGTAGGGTTTCTATAGGCTAATTATTGCAAGGATTAAAAGTTAGAGTTTATATGGATTATGTTGTATATGTTATAAGGGTTTGGGTTTGATTCAATTATAGAGGTTTTGATTCCATCATAGAGTTTAGGTTAAAATATTCCAAATTTATAAGTCAGTTAATATAGGGGTTGGAGGCTAATAGGAGATAGGGCTTATAAGGGTTGAAGATTAAATTTGATGGAGGTTACATGGGCTAGAAATTAAAAAGGGATATGGGTTATAGGTTATGTCATTTGCAATCCCCAAGGGGTAGCTTAGTTGGTTAGATATTCTAGGACCAAGACGTAATATGGTCAAGGTTGGGGGTTCAATTATATGGGTCCTTAAGGGTTAGGCATCGATGTAATTCCGACAGGGTGAGGCCCCTTTGGGTGGGACCCTTGACTTAGATCCATGGACGTAGAAAGCTATCAGGATGTGAACCACATTGAAACAAAAGATTATGTCATTTACAATTTAATGGATAGATTTTATAGGAATTATGGGGCTACTGCTCACACATTAAAAAGGTTAGGGATCATAAGGGATATAATGATTGAAGGTTATGAGTGTTATACAATTTAAGGGATATAAGGTATAGGTTATTGGTGTTATATGTTATATGTTTTGGAGGTTATAATAGTTGATAATCATAACTCATAATGGTTAAGTCTCATAGGGGTTAGTCATTATAGAATTGAGGGGTTATGTGTTTAACTAGTGGGAGTTAATGATTATGATTTTGTATTTTAGGTAGGTTATGGATTATAAAAGTTAGTGGTTAATTATTACAAGGGTTTATATAATAGAGGTTATAAGGATTAATTGTTCACAATTATAGTGGTCTAGCACTTAATATTAGAAGTTAGGATTGATAAGGGTTATAAGGATGATGTGATATTAGGTTTTTTAAGTTAGATGTTATAAGGATTAGTAGTTATAGGTTATATTATGGGTTATAAGGGTAGAGTGTTATATGGATTAGGAGTTAAGGTTCTAGGTGATAAAGGTTACACTAGTGGTATATAAATTATGGGTTAGAAGTGATAAAGGTTGTACAATTTAAATTTTATAATGACTATCAGATGTATTCCTTAAAAGGATTATAAAATAAGGGTTAGATGATACAATGGTTAAGGGGTCATAGGGTTAGGGTTCATAATAGTTTAACATTTTGGTGATTAGAGATTAAAATATTGGTCTTTATAGTGGTTAGGTGTTAACGACTATATAGGTTAGGGGTAAGAATAAAAATGTTCATAGGAGTTAGGAAATTATTCTTGTATAATTTCTTAATTTTTCACATGACAACACTCTATAAAATCATTCTTGTATAAGTTTATTAAGATCCAAATATGCAAACAATTTGAGTGATAATTGGGCCTTCCAAGAAATCATCTGTGGTGCAAATCCATTAGGGGTGCAACTTAAGTGAAAGTATGAAAAAGACTAGTTATAATGACCTCAAAAAGAATCCCATGTCTGAGGTGATGAAATCAAAAGGGCTCCTCAAAGGAGATGCATTATTTCTATTATGTACTATTTGTAATACCACGAATAAGTCACTTAGGATGAATCCTAAGAATAACCACTAGTTTTCCTCTTTACTAGATGCAGGGGATATGGTTGTGGGTCAAGTACAAATATTTAGGTCATCACTATCTTCTAGTTATAGGATAAATCCCTCTCCTATAAGAGTGATGCCCATAAAAAACATTGTACCCACTATTCAGTATGGTTGGATTCCCACACTTCCACATATTGACCTAGTACTTGATTCCTATGTTAAACGAGATTTCTCGGTACCAACACTTGTTGCTAAATGATTTTTGTCCTTATAAGTATCATTGTCAGATTCTAAGATAGACCATCTCTCTGGGATGACTTTGCAATTCTTGAAGAGACCAAGGGTACATGAATGTTGCACTTAAGACGATGCAATGGGACATTATAGGGTATTTTGTTTCTGTAGATAATGAATGCAAATGAGAAAAATGAAACTAAATACAACCCAAATATATAAATAACAAAAGTTTATGATTTTTTCATATAAAAAATGACCTTTAATTAATTGAATAATGACATTTTTTTCCTATTTCAAAAGAAAACTATTACACGGAAATATAAACAATCAACACTTATGAATTTTTTTCAAAACAAATCATTTAAAAACCATCCAAACATTATCTGATAATTTAATATAAACTATTAATTTAAACAATAAAAAGTATTTTTTTTGCACTTAAGACGATGCAATGGGACATTATAGGGTATTTTGTTTCTGTGGATAATGAATGCAAATGAGAAAAATGAAACTAAATACAACCCAAATATATAAATAACAAAATTTTATGATTTTTTCATATAAAAAATGACCTTTAATTAATTGAATAATGACATTTTTTTCCTATTTCAAAAGAAAACTATTACACGGAAATATAAACAATCAACACTTATGAATTTTTTTCAAAACAAATCATTTAAAAACCATCCAAACATTATCTGATAATTTAATATAAACTATTAATTTAAACAATAAAAAGTATTTTTTTTAAACCAAGCCATTTTTATTTTAATCCCCAATTGATATAACTAAAATAAGAAAGGCTGCAGAGCAGCAAGTCCCTGCCAAGTAAAAAAAGTCGTGAAAGCATAATTGGTGTAACAATATAGCTATAGTTGGAAAGCAAGGTAACTTTTGCACTGAAAAGTTCGAGATGCTCATCTTATTCATTGGTTTCTTGGGAATTAACCGGTGATATGGGTCCTTTGGCATCGGTCCATTATATATACCCATTAATCGATATAAATCCTTGAGCACTGGTCAGTGATGTAGGGCCATTGATTGATGTAGGGATTGTCCAGTGATAGCATTATTGTAGGGATGATTAGGTTCACCTAGATTCCTTATAGCTTCCCGACATCAATGTGCCCGTTAACATTAACATCCACAGTCGTAAATTTTTTTCACGACGTTCAGCGATGATAAAATCTTTAGCGGTTATGATAGTGTTATACCATAAATAAAAATATTGGTGGTGACTGAAGTTACTATATGAAACAATGTGTAGTACAATGTTTCTACAATGTACGATGTTGTAGAAACCATGGATTGTTTTCTATTTATGTCAGCTACCCATGTGAATGCTCCATGATAACTAAGAACCCTTTTAAGGGTGATGTTCGAGAACTAGAAGAACTGATGTAAAATAGAGGAAGACTGCATGTTTTTTAGGTTGCACGTGGATGACAAGAATAGTTTTCTATGGGTGAGAATTGTTATTCTCTCTATTTGTTAGATTTCTCAATTTCAATGAAGGATGTGGCAGGTATAAGACAATTGTTAAATCACAGGATACTAGCTTATAACTACCTAACTTTACTTACCGCTCATTCCAACTTGTAAGTGTAGAACTTTTTCTTTTCTTAGTGTCGTTGGATGACAAAGATTCGATTTGTCTTGTAATTGCTTAATTTTCCTTTCGTTATTTGCAGGATTTTGCTTGAGCATTTTACCGGGTTCACTCGATGATTGGTTTCGCCCAATTCTGATTGCTATAAGTTTAGCTTTCCCGCGCAACCTTGAAATTGCGGAAATGCACACTAAAGTATGTATGTCTTTCATATTAATGATGCTAATGGCTGACCACATTTGATTCATATTATTTGATTCATAATAATAATAATAGATGAATTTTAAAATTGTATTTTCAGGAGTTCCCCAAAGTGGTTAGACTATGGTATCCACGTGTTTTCTGTTTTTGCCTGCGTTGAGCTGGATGTTCTGCATCGCTGAGCCCGGTTCTCTCGGAGCTTGAGCTCTTGGGTGATAGATGGAGACTGCACAAATGGTTTTACACAGGGATCTCTTCCCAATAAACGCAAACCTATTAGATTCTGCATGCACTTACCAATTGTCACAGATGGTATGCCAAGTGCTTCCGAGTCCACTCCTTGGTTTATGTTGTAGCCTAGTGTCTTTTTTTTGCTCTCTCTGGACAGCCAGATGTTGCTCTGAAAATTTCTTGGGCCCTCAACTTCGTTCATGCAATTTGAGAAAGAATGAGGTCTTAAGTTCTATTCTATAGAAATAACTTTTTCTTAGTCACGCAGTCCCTGATCTCTATGGCTGAAGAAGAGGCGACGAGTCCCTTATCTCTATGGTTGATCTCTATGGCGGAAGAAGAGGCGACCAGACAAGTAAAGAGGGCAACCTTCATGGACAAACTTTCATTGCAACTATTCTTATAGCCATCTTCACCGCTGCTACTTTCATGGTTGGATCATAAACTGTTGGAATAAACTGATAGCTTAGATGCTATACGAGATGTTGATGAGGGCGTCTAAAGCTGGGGAATTGACTGATTATTGGGTCATGTTGCTGGTTAATCCTATTATACTTTGTCTTAAAAAGATATGTTTACAATCGAAATTCCAGATTTTATTAAATATCTTTTTGAATGGAGCCTGCGCAATCACTTGCATTGGCAAATTCATTTATTGGATGCACGAATTATGGCATCATGATGAACAATATTTCAGTTTCTTCCAAGCGGTCTTTAACTTTACAGCCTATCTCGTTGCCCACGAAAATTCCAATGTTTAAGTACACTTCCATGGCCGACAGCGTTGTAGCGGCGACGACTGAAGGATTCAGAGTATTAACTGATAATTTGGCAAAGCTCTAGACGAATAATTTGAAGTTCGAGGAGGAATTGACATTGGATTAAAGATTGCATTCAGAAAATGAAGATAAGTTTATGCATGGTTATTTACAGTACCATTGTTTTATGTATTGACGGGTCCATTTCAACAGAAACCATTTACAGAGTTTTTTTGTTTGTATGATAAATAATAACCATTGGTTCGCTGAGTGGCCTCTTATCTGAGAGCTTTCTCTATCTTGAGTTGCTGTGTTATAGGCTATTTAGACGTTTACCTCAGAACTTTGTTGAAGTCGAAACCCCAAGTCTTATGTATGCAAATTGTTTTCTTGTTTGCACAACTCACCTTACCTTACCTGGGATCATTTGAGTACACCTCTTCGTGAAAAAAACATATATTTTTTTGTTAATAAGACATATAGGCCTACTCCAGAGGCGATTGTTTGAACATAGAGGCTTGAGCTTCCCTAATGACGGCGTTGGATGGTAGGATGACAAGATATGATGCAGATTATCCAACAGGCCTGGTTCGAGATGGAAACCCTTTATATTAAATAAAAATTGGGATTCCTTTAAAGCACCCATAACAAAACCAATTCTCTGACGAGCATCCCTTTCAGTTTAAGGTCGATATTTAAAGACTATCGCCATTCTTTTGACGAATCAGAACCCCCAAGTCTTCTGTAAGCAAATTGTTTCTTCTTTGCACAACTCTCCTTACCTGGGATTGTTTGAATACACCTCTCCATGAAAATATATGTTGTTTTGTTGTCTTATGCAATAGATCTAGCATAAATCTTGACGATTATAGTGTGAACACAGAATTGAGTCCTTTTATGCCGAAGAAGATGTTTGTAGTTAATAATTTTTGGTTTCTACATTGTTAAATTACGGAATAGGAATCCATTTGCTGTAATATCTAAACCCAAACATTGTAACCAAAACACTGAAATCAATCCAAAAGGAAATCAGGTCTCCTTTCAGGTATATTATTCATCTAAAGCGATTCATAGCTGCAAGTATAATTTGTAATTACTGGCAAATTTTCGTACTGATTTATGTAGACTATTATACTGAGTTTTGGCATGTTAATGGAATCGCAGTGTGAAGATGTCCAAGCTGTATAAAGAAAATTGCAACAAATGAACATCAAATATTAGAAAAAAAAAGACATTGGCCAATACAACATACAGTTTTTTGCACTGCAGTCACACGCGCCGAGAGTAGAAATTCAAGCATACAGTTTTTTGCACTGCAGTCACATGCGCCGAGAGTAGAAATTCAAGCATACAGTTTTTTGCACTGCAGTCACACGCGCTGAGAGTAGAAATTCAAGCATGATCATTGTTTCATTCATGAAATTGTGCACATTAGCATTAGGGTTCTCTTGGCAACATTCTAGATCAAGAGATTAAGTATCCAAATTTATAGCCCATAGTTGCATGTGCTGGTGGTGGCAAAGAAGGCCACACATCTGCATCTACACATGTTTAAAGCATACATGCAATGCTTTGACACATGTTTAAAGCATACCTGCATGCTTTGACATCAAAGGGACACATGCACTGCTTTGACACTTGTTCAAGCAAACACATGAATTGCACGGAGACATGTAAATTTAAGAAAATCTTAGCAATCTAATTTATAACATATAAAAATGTATTGAACTAATGAATGTCTAACATAAAATGTATTTTAACTAATGCTAACAACATCGTAGCATTAGTTTAAAAAGGGATACAAAGGGATTGCATTATAAGAATTGCATAAGTTTCAAACCCAAAAAGAATCACCTTGCCAAATAAGAGCCCAAATTGTTTGATTTGTTGAAAAAATGGTTTCTGGTTACAGATTGATCAAGATAAAGGCCATTGTCAAGTCATTGTCAGAAAGAAGTTAAAACTTACGATTAAATGTTTTGAATGTTTTGAATTTTGTGTCGTTTAATGGAAAATGATGGCAAACCGATTACTATAGTCCCTGCTAGCCGGGGGCAGGGGGGCAGGGACTAATAATAATGCACAATATAATTGTGTTTAATAACATTGATGAATTTCATTTTACGATTATTTTATAAACACAATTAATGAAGTAAATGTAAATAGGAAAAATAGAAGAAATGAAGTAAAGAAAAAATAAATCACATTTTTTTTGGGAAGAAACAAATATATTTGATTAAAAATATAAATACAAATAATTGCAATTTAAATAAATAAATTGTGTAATGGTATGACACCAAATAGGAATCCTTCTTTATTGACAAAGTTGTTGCTTTGGTGGGAACTATAAAATTTCACTTTCAAGGGACCATGACCTCCAACGCACTAGGGGAGGAACGCTAGTTATGGGGTTCCCTCCTTTATTCCACCTGGATAGGCAACACGATGGGTAGTGAGCGGCCTAAAAGTGGCAATATGGACATGCCCACCCATTGTCTACAAATTATTCTTTAATTCACTTTAACTCGCCTTTTTCTCTACACGCACCGGTCCTTCTCCCGTCCTCGCTCCTATACCCAACTCATTCATGTTTAGACCCAATGTGTGGGAATTCGTGCACCTTAGTGGTGGTATGGCTCACCTATGTTGGTCATTCACTTGGTGCTTCGTCATTGTAGATGCTTGGTATTGGGGTTTCTGCTAGCCTTGTCCTAGTTCGAAGTGTTCGCAATCTAGTTTATCTACATGTGGGTAGTGCCTTGTCATGTGATGTGGGAACTCCAACTATTAATCATTTTCATAGTATTTGACTCTGTATTGCATGGTAGAAGCTCTTGTTATTAATGGTATTTATTAGTTTTCAGTAGGCATTTGGGTTGACATCAATTGATTGTTGTGTGCAGGTCGTGCTGGAGTGCATGGAGAACATTGTTAGAGGCTATCCAAGGTTTCCATAGTAGGATTTTACTACTACCAAATTCTCTCTATGTTTTTCAACACACTAAATATTCTAGTGAATATTTGTGACTATGACCTAGTTCGTGCATTCTAGGATTTGTTTTTGGTTTTCACTGCTTATGGGTTCTATCCTATTGGGATCGATCGAAACTGTGTAAGGGTTTTTTGGTGTAGGGGTTTGATATAACTGCTAATGTAAGGTTTAATTCCATAGGGGTTTAACAAAATTATGAATGTAGTTACTGTGATAAACAAGTTGGTGGAAAACAAGTTGTTTTCTCACCACCCTCATCAGATGCATTGAAACTAGTTCTCTCAACTGGCTACAACCTCTCTAGTAGCTTGGTCTCACCCATGATATGACATATAAGAGATGTCATATCATGTGGGAGTATCCTCCAAAACACAACAAGGTATGTGTATCTCATGATCACGGTGGCCTAAGAAAGGCGCACTCCTTGTCAAGCCAACAACCCAAACAATTGAACTGCCATCTCCTGGAAGAATCTAGCATTGGTCTTACATCACAGGTCAATTTTCTATTACTATGGAAGATCCTCTACATTTTCCAAGTTATCATTGGGTTAGGGAGGCACATCCCCAACATAAGTGTTTATGTATGCAAAATTATAGAGAACAATAATTAGACAATTTAATTAAACATTGCAAATAAAATGTTATAATAAATTAGATATGCATTAAAGTAGACAATAAATGCAACTACATTAATCAAAACATAAATCTAGTATTACCTATACCATGTGGTGACTCATCCATGGTAAATAGAATGTTGGAACATCCTCTCCAATCCAACACTATGTATGGATAGTACGGTACCATATCCAGGGTGTTATCATCCTCGTTGGCAAGTAAATCAAGTGACTCTTGAATGATACTGCTAGGGAAATTGGAATAGCCCCTCTTGCACATATGCACACCAGTCATTGGCTAAGGAGGTTGGATGTGAAATGGGGTTCAAGTGATTTGAAACCTCTCAAAAAAGAATAAGAAAAAAATTATGAATAAAATTGGAAGGTTCTCCTGCCATCAGAGCTCAACAATGATCGAGAGAAAAACAAAACTACCGCAAAAAAATGGTAAACCACCTAATGCATCTAGGCCTTTTCACTAAAGAATCAGCATTATATCACAAGGGAAACTAATGTGTTTCCCTTCAATCATGGCATGGGACACTGTCATGACCAAAAGCAAGAGGAACCTAACATTTGCAATAAAATAATATATTTGTAGCAGGCTACCAGCTACCTAGAAGTCACTAGGGGTAGTGGCATCCCCACTAACATATCTTAGTACATATGTCATCGGACTAGCTACTACAAATTCAAGTGTTACATCATTGAAATGGGGAAAATCCTCCCCTCTCTTAGATAATCCCATGATGAATTATATGTCTTCCTCTCTGTGTTGGAACTACAAATCAAGATGCACCCTAAAAGCCTATCATCATTGATCCCAACGAATGATAAACTACATCAACAACTAAGAATGCTCCCTCAACAATGTAACCTCCTCATAAAAAAATTAGAGGCCAACATGCCATAAGAGTTTTCTAGTATGTGGGGTAATAGGTCGAGGCTAGACCAAATTTCTCTCCCTATCTCTAATCTCCCACTCTCGTACAACATTGTATTGGTCAAGTCATTATTATTGGTCTTGTTTTTTCTCTCGCCACTCTTGTATCTGATTAAACACATATAACTTTCATCATAAACATATAGATAAAAAGATATATATGCATAAAACATAATAATAAAAAAATTACTAAAGTGCATTAACATTTATCATAAACAAAAAATAATTATTTTCTAAAAAAAAATTGCAAAGCTTCTCCGTGCGCCCTTAAAATAGTCACATGTCATCCCTATGCTTATGCAAACTAATTGCACCACTTGCGATGCTAGGAAAGAAAACATCCACTGGAAACAATGCTTGAACATATATAAAGCGCATCACATAAATAAAAACACCTTTTTCTAAGTATAGAACTTTTGGTGCTTTATATATAATCCAACATCGGTGCGTCCTTATATAATCAAAGGACTGATAAAAAACAATGTTTTTTATCAATATATTCTATGGTGCATATTATGAAGATGCATTGTTGATGGTGCGTCTATATATGCTTAAAACCGTTGTGTCCATGTATAAAGTGAGCATCATATGTTGTAAAAAATATTACATGGTTTGGGTGTTAAATTTATTAACTTGGTTTGAAAATAATTTTTACAGTGCTCATTATGAAGAGGCACTCGTCAGTGACGGTGCGTCCGAAATACTTAAATATCACCATGTATTTTTTTTGTTTAATTGTTGTGTCTTGGTTTAGGTTCATGCACCATGTACGGTGCACATATTTATGGTCATGTACCAATAATGATTCATTCATTTATTTAAGTAGTGCTGTGTGTTTTTTAAAATTATCTGTTTCTTAGTTTCAACGGTGTGTTTTGGTTTATGTTCATGCACCATAAATAATGTGTCTAGTTTATGGGAAAGCACTACTAATGGTGCGTTAATTTTTTTAAAAGGCATCCATTGCTAGTGGGTTCTATGTTTAAACAAAGTGCGTTGATCATATAGGTTGGTGCAAACAAACAAAGTGTCCCACGCAGATTTTAAATGCTTTTTGAAAAACATGGCAAATTGAAGAAAATTTTGAATTTTAATCCACTAAAAAATTAAATGAGAAGATGATAAATAAAATACTTAGAATATTGATTTTCTTCTAGGCATGGTTTCCACATATAGAAGAAATCAAATTTTCCAACTATGTGTAAAAGTATCAACTCCACCAACAAATCAAATAACAGGAGAAATCCAAACAATGAGGCACGCCGAGTATGGGGGACATGGGTGTCAAAACTCAGCACTGGTGCTTGGGTGGGCCAAGGAAGTATCCAACGCTAAGAAAATGACATTTATGTGCCCTTTCTATTTTACCCTATTCAAGTGCACCACATTTAGTGGTTCACTGGTGTGTGTTTTAAGGATACACACCAATGCGATTCGCTAAATGGTTAGAACAACTCGACAATCTATTTTAAAAAAATATTGTTTTTACATATATTCTAGTGTGTTACAGTATCATGTTAAGCACTAGTGTGTATTTATAGATATAACACACCAAGGATCCATAACGAGTAAATGAAAATTAGGTTTTTCCATGGTTGTGTTGAAACGTTGCACGCATCGGTACTTCCATCTCATTTCCATGCATCAAACAAGGTTTGTCGAGAAAATAAAATAAACATATTTATTAAGAATTCCATCGAACTTTTTTGATATCGGTGTTTTTTTAATGATGTGCACTAGTGTATTTGGATAGATGTGGAGAAGCATATACTTCTATAATTTGTTGTTAACTTTTGGAAATGATGTCTAGATTGTCTTTCTATAGGCCCCTTGTAGGCCAAAAACATGTAAAACACTTCAATCTTAAATATTAAGAAATAAAGCAAGTGTGTGTGGAGAATTCATCAATGAAATGTAAGGAGTTCTTGAACCCCAAAAAAGAAGCAAAATGAAGTGGACCACACAAATTATTGTGATCAAGCTGCAAGGGGGGAGAGAAATGCGAAGATGTACATTTGTCAAATTGTCCCAATAATATTTCCAAGAACACACATGGGACAAATACCATCTTTGCAAGAAATGAGAGGAATACCATTCACCGTATTCTAATTACATAGCTATTGTAAAGAGCAATAGTTTATATTACCAATTTGTTCATGCCAAAGTTTGCTTAAGTAATTTCTATAAGCAGTAATAATAAATGGAAAAAACGATGACCCAAAGTTGTCAAATGTGTACAACCTTCTAGCACATGATTAGAATCTTTTAAATCTTTGATTACAACTTAATGAGGTGAAAACTCTATAGTATTACCTTCACATAAATAAGTAATCTAATAGACTAATAAAATATTGCAAGAAAGACTTGGAACACATAATACATCATTGAAATGACTATCATCTAGATGAACTATTCTAGACCCTACAAATTTAAGAGATCTATCATCACCAACAAATATTTGTTTGGTGTTACATTCATAAAGAGTAGAAAAAAATGGTTGTATCCTTATCCATATGATAAGAAGCTCCATAATCAATAAGCCACACATTAGAAGAATAAGTAGATGACCTATAGAAGGACAAATTAGAAGAAAAAAGTGCATGTCCATGAGAGGGAGAGTTAGAAGAAGAATCAAGATTGATGTTGTGATTCTTATTTGTTTCTTTTTAAGGCTTCGATTTTCTAAAAGCACTTAGATTCACATGATTGTCTCATCCGAGAAAACTACAATGTCTCTTCATGTGCTTACATTTTGATTTAGTGTCTTTATTGGGAATATGAGCTCTCTAAGAGGCTTTGTGGCCTTTGTTTTGCTTATTGTTGCAGGGATGTTGAATCTTTGAAAGCTTGACTTTATCCTTCTATTGTGCCAATAAGGATTTTCTATATGTACCTGTAGGGATGATCACTCCAAGATTCAAGAACTTATCTTGCTCTTTAATCAAAGAATCATGAATTTTTTCAAGAGTGGGTGCTTTTTAAGAAGCCCTAGAGATTCTCTAGTGAAGTAAAAAGTGGATACAAAAGCATAATATGATCTACCAATATTAGAAATAATAACAAAAATACATTGGATATCCTTCTTAAATATATTCCATTAATAAACTAAGATTTTATGTTTTAAATTTAGATATATAGTCTCCAATACAAGAGAAATCACTAGGATTTAAAGAAATCAATTGGTTATCAAGTTGCTGAGATAAAATCTCATTGTGTTTACCAAATATAGTATCCAACTTTGTCCAAGTTACATATGGTTTGTTAATTTTTGGAAGGTGAAACCATAAATTGATAAATTTTGTCATTCTAATTAATCATTGTTCTTGGAGGAATTAATAAAGTTTGCTTGATCAATGAATTTCAAGGAATCAATGGGGGTAGTTTCTTTTCCCAATTTTATCTGGTAAAGTCCTTTACTTCATTGTGCATCCTCTATATGATTTTACATGAGAATTAATTGATATTGGTAAGGTAAATATCACTTGGACTATACACATTGTAATATGGATTAAAAAAAGAAAGTAATGGTATAGATGGAAAGCTCTCGAAAGGAATAAATAGTTTCAAAAAATACAACACTGAAAATGGACTATGGATGTCAAAGTTATGCATTTTTGAGGAAAAACATAAAAATGAACCAATGTTCCATGTGGTAAGTAGATTTTGGTCCACATGGTGATGGGAAAGCAATGAAGAACACATTTATAAACTTGACAAGAACCCTCTAGAGTTCTAAGTTTTTATAGGATATATTTAGTAGTTATTTTTACCTCAAATTGAAAAGTGTTGCTACCGATATCAACATTTTTTTTTTTGAGGATAACATTACAAATTTTTTGAAAGCCCATATCATACCATTACAATCAAAACCGTAAATTGACCCCTAAATTGAAAAGAGATTTTATCGATACCACCCCTTTTTCTGGGGCTAAAGTTACATAACATTTGAAACTATAGCTTTAACAACTAGCGTTGCTACGATCAAAACCCTAAATCCACCCCCAAACTGAAAATTTGTGCTACCATGGCACCCCCGTTATTTTTTCAAGGCAAACATTACAAATTTCTTGAAATATTGGACTTAACAGTCAGTGTCGTTGCTATCACATCCCTGGTCACCTATGTGGCCTTTTCAGGTGACGGGGAACCCTTTTAAATGGCCCTTCCTTAATTTTTCTTTCCTCGATACCATTCTGCTACATTTCCCTTCGACTAAAATGATTGTTAGAGAATACTTTACATGAAACTAGGCTTCCAATTTTTCCCCAAGCGATATCGGTAATGAGGAAACGTAGACATCCATAGGCTAAATTGCCTAATCATTCACTAATATTCAGTAATCAATCGTTATCTTGGCCTCATAAACAAATATTATGGATATAAATAGTTATTACTGTTAAATTCACGATATCAATCATCTGATTCCAACTTGTCAACATTTCCAAGCCTTCATGACTATTCCGACGTCGAAAATAAGAAATCAGAACATACAAATGGTTTGTAGTGAACCATTCCTGAATTCTTGACTCCGACTGTTGTATTTCATATGTTAGGAGTCAAAATTAAAAAATGCAACAAAATGTTCAAAAAATAACACTTGATTTCCCAACTCCTACTACTATCTTCCATACACTGGGAGTCGAAAGTCGGGAGTGCAAACATATTCCTAATGAAACCAACCCGACTTGTCGACTCCAATATTTTCAATATCAATAGTTGGAATTCGTAACCTCAAAACAAATCTCAATAATTTAATTCTAACTTGTTTACTCCAACTACTTCTGTCCATACGTCGGGAGTCAGAAGTTGGAACACCAAAACAGGTTCTTCACAAAACTCCCCTGACTTGCTGACTCTGATGTTTCGATATTGGGAGTCGAAAGTTGGAACCATAAAGGACTTGTAACAAAACCTTCCTGGCCTTTTGACGCCAATGTTTCCGACATCGGGAGTAAAAAATTGGCATTACATAACCATTTTTCTATCAAACAATCCTAACTTCCTGACTTCAACTGTTATTCCTCCTGCATGTCGAAAGTCAGAAGTTAGAAATATATGGCAGAACTTCCATAGAAATGTCATGACTTTCTAATTCCAATGTTCTCGATGTCAGAAGTTGGAAGTCAACATTCAACACATTGGAAAACAACGTTTTATCCAACACTTAGCCATTTTTTTCCTTTCGGCCCTAGAATTCATCCCTACTATTTCGTCCATGGAGACTCTATAGAATTCTGCCAGTTTGGGGATCAAACACTTGTCCAATTCAAGCATACAACTAAGGTACATACGCCATATTCCTTCTGCAAGGTTTATTCATATGAAAATTAAACATCCATAATGAAAATTGCAATTGAACTGCTATGTGCTACATGCATGAACTAGCCTACTTATCACAGGATAACAATATTAAGATTAGGCAAAGAAACAAACTCATTTCCAATCTATAAATAGACATTCTATGGAACAATTCAAGTTCCACTTCATTCCATTCCATATGAATAATAGTAATTCATTACATATCAAATCTAAGCAATCCTAAACAACAAAGCACTTATCTTTTTAACTGGAATCGTCCAAACAAATGGATATGTGAGGTCAATGTTCCAACCAACCATAGGGCTCTGTCCAGCCTATATTATTTCAACTAAGAGACCATCCCTAAGTTGGGATATGTTATCCACTAAGGAGATCCACACTCAAGCTCACTCATGGCAATGGGTAAACACACTCAGGATAAGCCAATACTCTATTGGTTTTATCAATCCTACAAAGAAACAAATACAATGATTGCTAAATCAATGAGCTCAACCACAAAGCTACAGGCTTCCCCATCAACTTCATCCAAACTTAGCACTGACATCCCTTCCACACCCAACTCAAGGAAGGCCCCCTTATCTACTACACAATCCCTTGGGTGCCTCTTACCTTTCAGAGCTACTCACAGGATGGTATAGAAGGTCCAATATGCTAAACTAATAGAGATGACATGCCTTCACCGATTTTCACAATCCACATAAATTATTCTCTTTCTCAACACTCAACAGATTTGACTTTACTCAGGATACCAATTTTGCCATAATTGTTTTTGGAAATGCATCACACACAACGAATTTCCACCAGGTATTCCACATAGAGTTCTAATCAAAGGAAAATGTAGCACTCTCTACTCAATTGGGCTGCTAATATTCACTTTGGGTTCAAGGACGAACAAAATTGCACTCTCGTCACTCTCATCCCACTCCACCATGTTGGGTTCTTGGTCTATGGAACAAAATTCCACTACATACTTGACTGCTACATCCATTAATCCATCCCATACCTGGACATACCATCATTGAACTTAGCCCCATGCTCCATTAAATGTTAGAGATAAATGTACAACTACTCTCTTACAACATAGTTAAGATTGGTAAGGATGCCTTCTTTTGTTCTCATGCAGACACAATCGCAACATAGGGTTGAATCTATTGGTAAGGATGCCTTCTTGGGTTCTCATGCAGACACATCGCAACATAGGGTTGAATCTCCCACACCCCCTCACCTCTCACTAGTGGATAACACACAACCTCATTCTTCTGTTTTTGTCTCCATAGCTAACCTTAGACATTTTAATGCATTATAATTATTTACAGGATCTTACATTTTCCCATTGCTTACTAGCACATGGTTTACCAACATAAATTACTTGCCTCTATAAATAGACCATTCACTAGGAGGTCCTTGGCCTTGAGCTCCTCGCTAGGAACCATACATTGTATGTAAGGTATTATAGCCCCCCCCCCCCTTAAAATAACATCATCCTCATTGTTCTCAAAACTAGAACAAAAATGGGTATGCCTCCCTCTTGGAATCCTCCAACTCCCAACTAGATCCATCATGTCTAAGGTGCTTCCACTGCACCTTCACCTATCTAATGGCTTAGTTCTGGAGCAGTGTTACCTTCTTACCGATAATGTGTATAGGCTCCACTTGGAACTCTCCCTTCGGTTCCACCTGAATTGCATTCCAATCAATTATGTGAGTAGGATCACATACATAATTCTTAAGCAAAAAAACATGAAAACCATTATGCACTCCCATATTAGTATGCAATGCAATCCTATATGTAACTGGTCCTATCCTATCAAGGATATATTGGTTCCATATTGGCACAACTACCCAACTTTAGGGAAATTTTCTTTGGCTTTAATATCAAGTAAACATGATCCCCAACTTTAAATTCCTTGTGCTCTCTCTTTAAATATGCATAACTCTTCTTCATGTCCTATGATTCCTTCAAATTCTATGTGATTCTGAAAATTTATTGTTACATCTCCTGAATCATTTCTGGCCCAATGACTACCTTGCTTACAACCCTTTCCATACAAGCTTCTAAAGGTCTCTTTCCAATTGTTGCTTGATTACCATTGTTGTATGCAAATTATACCAAGTGCAGGTAGATTCCCACTTTAATGGCTTATCCATCACATACATCCTTAACATGTATTTAAGGATTCGATTCACTCTTCCAATCTGACCATTTGTTTGAGGATGATATCTTGTACTAGAATTTAGCCGAGTTTCCAACTCCTAAAACAATCCTTTCCAAAATTTAGATGTGAACTTGGCATCTCAGTATGAGATTGTTGCTTTGGATAATCCATGCAATATGAATACCTCTTTCACGAAGATACCTACTATGTTACTTGTCTTGTGAGTGGACTTGACTATGATAAAATGAGATGCTTTTGATATCTTGTCCACCACAACCATGATTGAATCATGCTTCCTCACTATCATTGGAAAACATGTTATGAATCCATAGTAATTACTTCCCACTTCCATTCTAGAATGGGAAAAGGTTGCAATAGTCCTATTGGGTGTTGATGCACTTCCTTGACCTGATGGCACTATTGACACATGGAGATGCATTATGTTATGTCCTTGTTCATCCCATGCCAAAAGTATTGCTTTCTTACTTTTGTTATGGTATTTTGATATCTTGGGTGCCCTAAGTATGGCCTTTGGTGAATTTCATCTATTACTATATTTTTCAAATATACACAATTTGGAATATACAATATGCCCTTATACACAAGAAGACCATCTTCTTTGAGCTGATAGCCTTCACAATTTTTGTCCACCTTTCCCTGCTGCAATTTTTCTTTCACCGGAAGGTAACATTCATCTTTTCTTTGAGATTCAATAACTCTTGTGCTCAGGCCTTATTCGCACATACTTAGAGTTGCTACATGAAATTTCCTACTAAGGGCATCTGCAACCTTATTATCCTTCCCTTTCACATGCTTAATTTCGAAATCAAATTCATAAAGAAATTCTAGATTCCTAGCTTGCTTAGCATTTAAGCTTGGCTTATCAAACAAATATTTTGAGCTCATGTGATCCATTTTGAGCTCAAATAGTCTTCCCAATGAATATCGTTGTCACATCTTAAGAGCATGCACTATGGCTTTCGTTTCCAGATCATGAGTCACATAGTTCCTCTCATGCTCATTCAATTTTCATGACTCATATCAAATCATGAACATGCCATGCATAAGAACGCCTCCCAGGCCTTCGATGCAAGCTTCTGTACACACTACGAATTCCTTATCTGGAACGACAATCTTCAAAATAGGGGTGTTAGTCAGTAAATGCTTTAATTGTTGGAAGCTTGCTTCACATTTTTCAGACCACATGAATTTTACATTGTTTCTCTAAAACGATGTGATTGGGTGAGCGATCTTGGAAAATCCATCTATGAATCTTCTATAGTATCCTGCAATACCCATAAAATATTTGACATTTATGACATTATTTAGAGTAGGCTAATTCATTGTGGATTCAATCTTTTCCAGGTGAATTTCAATTCCTTCCTCTGAAATATTGTGACCCAAATACTATACCCTGGGATGAAAGAAGTTACACTTTCTCAACTTGGCATACAATTGGTGCTCTCTAAGAACCTGCAACACCATTTTCAAGTGATCCTCGTGTTCTTCTTCACTCATGGAGTAAACAAGAATATCATCCAAAAATACCAGCACAAACTTTTCCAGATACTTGTTGAAGACGTTGTTCCTAAGACACATGAATGTGGCAGGTGCATTGGTGATACCAAATGGCACCACTGTGAACACATGGTGGCCATATGTTTTCCAAAAAGTTGTATTGTGAATGTCACCTCCTTCCTTTATCCTCATTTGATGATAGCCAGATCTCAAGTCAATCTTTGAAAACACTATGGATCCCTTCATTTGATCAAACAAATCATGAATTTTGGGAAATGGGTACCTATACTTGACTGTCACTTTATTTAGTTACCTGTAATCAATAAACATCCTTAGATTCCTATATTTTATCTTGAAAAATAGCACTGGTTATCACTAAGGAGACACACTTGGTCTGATATATTTATTATCTATTAATTCTTGTAGCTGCATCTCAAATTCTACCAATTTTGGCATGCTCATTCTATAAGGAGCTTTGGAAATTGGTGTTTCCCCTGGAACAAGATTTATTGTAAAATCAATGCCCCTTTTTGGTGGTCGTATTATAACTTAATATGGAAATACATATTTAAACTCTTGTAACAATGGGTAGTCTTCTATCCTGGTACCTTTTTCCTCTAACAAATCTAATACATGGGTTGCATAGAGATGCAAACCTTTCTTGCACAACTTTCTTAGCTACAAAGATGAGATCTGTCTGACTAAAACTTGCTTGGGAATCCCTTTCACCATTTCTTACCTTCCATGTTCATCAATGCATTCAAGGACCTTTTCATAGCACTATACCTTAACCCAATGCTTTTCCAACCAATCCATACCAATAAGAGCATCATAATACACTAATGGTAGGGCATTCAAATTTACCTTTGTGAGGAGCCCATCCAACTCTATAGGGAAATCCATCACCTCTTCACTTACTCTTCTCTATGTGCCAATGGATAATTGAACTAGCCAAGACTTCTGATGCTACACTTTTCTAAGAGAGGAATATTTAGCCACTTTTGGGGTAACATAACTATGAGTAGATCCTAGATCAATCAAAATAGAAATAAATTTCTTATCAATCTTACCTTCAACTTCCACCATTGATGATTGATGGTCTACCTAGAAATTATCGAATGCTGCATAAATTCAAGGAGTTTCTCTTGCCACATCCTCCACTGTAACTGCTTCTTCTAAGTTATGCAACCTTCAAGGGTTCTCTCTTTGATGCATACAGTCCCTAATCAGGTGATTTCTTCCACATCCCCAACACTGAAGTGGTCCTTTTTTTTCTACTACTACTGGTTCATTCCCACTTTGTTCTTGTTGCCTTGGATGAAATTTCCTTGGATAATTTCTAATGGGGTTTTGAAACCACATTTCCTTTGTGCAAACCTACCTTTTGGATTTCCCTTCCATGTTGGGTTAGCTTCTAACTTTCCTCTACTCTACTCATAACAATGCATTTCCATTTGGATGGATTCGTTAATATTAGGTGACTTTAAAAAGTCAATCCTTTCTATGAAACTTTGGGGCAGACTTCCAAGGAAGATTTGGATATTTACTCTCTCAGTTTTTATGTAAACCACATACCTTAGCAACTCCAAAAATTTGACGACGTGCTCTTCCATTGAATTTTGTCCCAATTTTAGCTCATGGAACTCCTTCTTCGTGTTGCCATAATACCTAACATATAGGTATTTTTCCTAGAAATACCTTTGGAATCATTCCCAGTTGATCCTCCTCTCTTTAATTCTTTTTTCTTGCATAAGGTGCTCCCACTAGATAGAAGCTCACCCATTGAGGTTATAGATAGTGATTCTGGCCTTTTCATTGTATCAATAGTCAAGAATCCAAAAATATTTCTTCATTCCAAGAAGCCATGCTTCTACTTCCTGGCATGTCTTATTTTCTTCGTCAAATGTGGGAGGTATTTCCTTTCTAACTTCCCCTTGTAGAATTATTCTAGAATTCCTTCTGTTGTCAAACCTGCAAGAAGTAATATTTGGAGTACTTTGATAATCACCTGACCTACTAGAAGAATATCGTGGTGGAGACACCGTATGCTCCTTGCTTCCTATTCTTGGACTCAACGTACTCTTCCTAGTGTGGCCTCTGCAACATCCCCAACATTTCTTTAACCATTATCACTTGGATTGGAGCTCAAATTAGTTCACTGCTGAATATCAGTCAGGATTTGAAGGATGGCAACGTTAATCCGGTTCTACTCTTCCTGAGAATTAATCAACCTCTCATTAATGCTTCTCATTGTCTCGACCAAGTTCTGAGGAGTAATCTTATCTCTTCTCCCATTGGATTTTGTTTCATCATTTTCCTCTTGGATATTTTCTCCAAGGGCATTCTCATCATGCCCATAGGGGTCCTGGGCATCATTCATGGTCACCATTTGTCTTTGGAAACCTCTTCCTTTCACTAATTTTCCTTTGCTACAATTGTTCAAGGCTATCAACTGCAACATTGTACATTTTAGAAATAATTATTAGACACATTAGTAATGCATGAAATGATACACATTTACCATTCTTAATAAAAACAATATCATGGGTGAATTTACAAGACTATTAATTTTTTGGTTCTTTTATCCCCATTTATGCATTTTTGGAAACTAACATTATTGGTAATTTTCTTAAATTAAAACCATATGCACTTGTTGTGCATCTCTTATTTCTCCCTATAAACATGGATACATCCCAAAGAACCCTAATGTATCAATTGTTGCTATGATACCAGTCTATCACATCCTCGGACACCTCTATGGCCTTTTGAGGTGATGAGGAACCCTTTCAAATGGGTCTTCCTCAATTTTTCTTGCCCCGATACCATTCTACCACATTCCCCTTCAACTAAACTGATCATCGAAGAATACTTTACATGAAATTAGGATTCCAAATTTTGCCGAAGAGATACTAGCAATGCGTAAATGTAGACATCCATAGGATAAATTGCATAATCATTCATTAATGTTGGGTAATCGGTCATTATCTTGGCCTCATAAACAATTCGATGACTATAAATAATTATAACTTCTAAATCCACAATCTTGACCATCTGATTCCAACTTGACGACATTTCCAATCCTTCTCAACTGTTTCGGCGTCGAAAATAAGAAATCAAAATGCACAAATGATTCATAAGGAACCATTCCTGACTTCTTGACTCCATTACAGTCGAAAACACAACCAAATATTGAAAGAATGACCTCTAACTTCCTGATTTTGACTACTACCTTCCACACATTGGGAGTCGAAAGTGAGGAGCACAAACGAGTTCCCTACGAAACCAACCTGATTTTCCAACTTCGATATTTTCAATATCAAGAGTCAAAAGTTGGAACCTCAGAACAGGCTCTCAAAAATTCACTTCCAACTTGCCAACTCCAACTACTTCTTTCCATACATTGGGAGTCAGAAGTCGAAAACTCAAAATAGGTTCTTAAAAAAAATCCCCCAACTTGGTGACTCCGATGTTTCGATATCAGGAGTTGGAAGTTGGAACTATAAAGCGAACTTATAACAAAACCTTCCCGACCTTTTTAATCCGATTTTTTCGACATCAGGAGTTAGATTTCAACACTACATAACCAATTTTCCATCAAACAATCATGACTCCCTGACTCCAATTGTTACCTGTACCACACGTCGAAAGTCGAAAACATATGGCGGAAATTCCACAAAAATTTCCTGACTTTTCGATTATGTTGTTCCTGACATCGAAAGTTAGAAGTTGGCATTCGACACATTAGCAAACAATGTTCTATCCATCACTTAACCAATTTTTCCCTTCAATCCTTAGAATTCATCCCTGTTATTTCAACCATGAAGACTCTGCATAATTCTTCCAATGTCGGGATTAAACACTTGGCCAATTCAAGCATATGGCTAAGGTACAAACACCATCTTCCTACTACAATACTTATGCATATGCAAATTAAACATTCATAGTGAAAAATGCAGTTGAACTACAATGTGTTGCATGCATGAACTAGCCTACTTATCACATGCATAACAACATTAAGATCATGCATAGAAACAAACTCATTTCCAATCTATAAATAGAAATTCTATGGAATAATTCAATTGTCGTTTCATTCCATTCCATATGAATAAATAGTCATCCATCACATAGCAAATCTGAGCAATCCTAAACAAAAATGAACTTATCTTTTTAATTGGAATTGTCCAAGCAACTGGCTATGTGAGGTCAACAATCCACCCAACCATAGGTATCTGTCTAGCCTATAATATTTCATTTGAGAGACCACCCCCAACTTGGGCTATGTTATCCACTAAGGAGATCCACACTCATGGTCAATAATAACAATGGGTAAACACACTTAGGATATGCCAACACTCTATTGAGTTTATCAATTCTACAGAGAAATAAATACAATGATTGCTAAGCCAGTGTGATCAACCACAAAGCTACATGCTTCTCCATCACCTTCATCCAATCTTGTCATCCACATCCCTACCACAACCAACTCAAGGAAGGTCCCCTTCTTTAATAAACAGTCCCTCAAGCACTCCTTCCCTTCTAGAGCTATTCATGAGCTGGTATAGAAGGTCCAATATGCTAACTTTAATAGAGATTGCATGTCTTCGCTGATTTTCACAATCCACACAGATTCTTCGCTTTCTCAACTCTCATTAGACTTGAATTTACTTAGGAAACCATTTATGCCATAATCGTTGTTGGGAATGCATCACACATAGTGAATTTCCACTGGGTCTTCCACACAGAGTTGGGGTTAAAGGAAAACACATCACTCTCTACTCAATTGGGTCACAGCTCTTCACATTGGGTTCATGGATGAACACAATGCACTCCCCCCCAATCCCCCATGTTGGGTTCCTAGTCTATGGAATGGAATTCCACAACGTACTTGATTGTTGCATCTATCATTCAGACCCATAGCCTGCCCATAACATCGCTAAACTCGGCCCCATGCTCCATTAAACATTGGATCAATATTTCCAACTACTTTGTTACAACAGAGTTTTGAGTGGCAAGTACACCTTCTTGGGTTCTCATGGTGACACATGGAAATAGAGGGTTGACTGTCCCACACCCCCTCATCTCTCCCTAATAGATAACACACAACCCCATGATTTTGTTGGTTCCTCCATATCTAGCCTTAGACATTTTATTGCATTATAATATTTACAAGATCTTACATTTTCCCATGGCTTACAAGCACATGGTTTACCAACATAAATTACTTGCCTCTATTAACAAACTATTCACTAGAGGGGCCTTGGCCTTGAGCTCCTCGCTTGGAGTCATATATCGTATGTACACAATATTTACACATCAAGCCAATATATACATCAAGGGTCAAAATGGGGTATTAGAGTTGTAACATAAAATAACAAAATCAACCCCTGAACCGAGAAGTGGTGCTACAAATAGCAACCCTTTCTTCTATGGGGTTGAAATTGCAGGCATTTTGAAACCACGACCTAAACAATATATTCAAATTTTAAAAATACATCACTTCAATAATAATAATATAAACAAATTTGACAAAGCACATAATGTTTTTAAAACAACAATTTAAAAAAAAAAAATCAATTTGAAAAAAAAAATTTAAAAAAAAATCAAAAGTTTGAAACTTTATTTTTTGAAAAAGTTAAAAAAATGAAAATTTAAAAAAAAAATGCAAATATTAAAACCCCCTTACTTGTAAAGAGGAGTGGAGAGGGAGAGATAAAGGGAGGTCCTCAATTCTATAATTGATCATGCTAAGGTTTTTTTTTTTGAACTCAAATATTATACCTAAGTGTAGGATTTTGAGTGATGATTTAAAAAATAATACATATTGATAGGTAGGTGAATATTTGTCCATGGGATGTAGCTTGGGTAGTTGGGAGGAATGATTGTTACCCTCCCGGCCCAAGTTCAATTCTTGTAAGTGACGTAATGCTCTTGTTGAGCCCATATGTAATGATTGAGTGGATTAAGTAATCTAGCCATACCTTTATTCTTCGAAATAACAGGTGTGGACATATTTTCAAGTGAAAAAGGTAGGTGAATATTAAATAAGAAACATAGAACTTACTATAACATTTTTTTTGTGAATATTATCCAAAAAACATATTTTATGTAATAAAATGTGATTCTTTAGAGTAAAAATGGCCAATTAGAAAATTGATTTCTTGAAAAAAAGACCAAAAAGTAGACAATTGACCAAATTTCACCCCTAAAAAATACCATGGGCTCACCCAAGATGGTCTATGTTCGCATAGAAATTGCTAGTCCTTTATATTATACCGTCCAAAAAAATGAAGGGATACAACCCCCAGCGCATCTGTTTCAACTTCCTCTTCTCTCTCTCATAATATCTCTTAGACACAATTGTCTTTACAAATACAATACTCAGCCATAATAACAATTATTGCTTTTAAAGAGGGATTACCATGGTCTTGTAAACCATTGTCTCAAAAATAGCTCAAAATTTTTTGGGCAATGCCCCCCATACCCCCAGCTAGGAGGTGTGTACAGTCCACCTACAAATGATATAAAATTGAGGTACAAACACGACTGAACAACAAAATCTTTGAATCAGGAAGATCAAGATCCACAACCAATATCCCCACACCTCCTTTACATGTAAGGAGGGTTTTAATATTTGCATTATGTTTTTTAACTTTTCATTTTAACCTCTTTTTTTTTTAACTTTTCAAAAATTAATTTTTTTTCTTTTGTTTCGAACTTTTGATTTTTTTGAATTTTGTTTTATTTTCAATGTTTTTTGTTTTATTTTCTTCTTTAAAAAAAGTTTTATTTTTTAACTTTTGAATTGTTTTTTTCTTAAAAAAAATATGTTTTGGGGTCAAATTTGTCTTTTTTATTGTTTTGAATTTTTTTAATTAAATATATATTTTTAGGTTGTGGTGTTGAAATGCCTATAATTTTAAAGCTGCAAAATAAAGGATCACTACTAGTAGTACCCCCTTTTGATTCAAAAGTTGATTTTGACATTTTTGTTGCAACAACATCGACTATTAAGGCCATGGTTTAAAAAAAACAATTTAAAAAAAGAAAGGGTGCCATGATAGCACCACTTTTTGATTTGTGGGTTGATTTAGGGTTTTTCTTGTATCTACGTTGATTGTTAAACCCATGGTTTTAAACAATATTTAATTTTAGTACCAAAAGAAAATAAAAGAAAAGAAGATGCTTCAAGTAGCATATAGCACCCCTTTTCAATTCGAGGGTCGATTTACGATTTTGACTACAATGGCACCAGTCACACTTTCAAAATAGTTGTAATTTTAGCCCCCCCCCCACCAAAAGGTTGCTATTAGTAGCAACACTTTTCAATTCGATAGTTGTTTTTAATGTTTTTCATGCAAAAATATGAGTTTTTTTATGGCTAGAGTTATCGCTTTGAATATAAAGTTCTCGTCACGCTGTATATTGTGTTGAGGTTGTTTAATTTTAAAAAATCATCGTCTTCACAAACTTCCTCTATAGGTTCACTTTTACAAATAAGTTACTTTAAAATAAATAAGTGACCCACTTTTATAAAATGAGTGAGAAGCACATTTACATTGAAGTTATTTTTATTACTTAAATTTGCATGTAAATTTAACTTAAAAATATTAAAACTAATTTATAGTGATCCACTTTTATAAAATAAATGAAATGCACTTTATAATAAAGTTTTGTGACAACTTAAAGTTGCAAGAACTTGAAAATAAATAACTTAAATAAAATAAAGATTAAACTCAAGGCGACATATTTAATAAATTAACTACCAACGAAGTGAGATACTGCATCGGATGTTAAAATAATATCATTATTAAAAGGGGTAATTCCCAATGGTGTTATGAGCTTTGGGTATCAGAGGATGAAAATGTGCTAGGGTTTAGCCTTTGGTTGCAAGTTTTTCAATGATGCCTATACTTTCATGGTTAGCTAGATGTCGTGGTCAATATGGAAGATGATGAAGAAATTATAGACTATTTTGAAGACCCTTATGAGGGTCAAGATATATTTTTGGTACCTATCGATAGGCAGCTGGTAGAAGGGTTGTTGGAACCGCTAAAAGAGGAGATACTTGGAGCCAGTTAGTGCAGACCGAATGTTTGGAAGGAATCAATATGGTTGGGTTTGGTTCAAATATGATGGAAACCATCTACGGATTATTGGATCCTAGATTCTTGGTCATGTCCCTGCTATATTAGATTCCACTTAGACTCTCCTTTTTCCAAGTGGAAATCCCTCATCTCATTTTCAAAAAGTTTTCCTAGGTTTGGATAAGAACCCTATTTCTTCGACATTCTCAAACATTGGCAATTTTTTCAAACAGATTTTGGATTTTCCTAAGGAATTCGTCCTCCCAAAAACAACTCCAAAATTACAGCAAGATTTAAGTGCAAGCCTCCCGAGCATAGGCTTGATAGAGTTGGCACATTTTTTAAAAGCTTCATGGTTTGGGCTTGCATGGGAAAGTGAGGGTTTGCTAATCTCACCCTTGGTGCAAGCTTAACAAAACATATTATGACCACGTCCAATGACCAATTCACACCATTTAGTGGACTTAAATGTTGGCCAATCACCTGAATATTGGGTCCTATAATCACAACCAGGTAGTAGGAGGAACATGCGAAAGAAGAAAATAAAATGCATCAAACCTAAAGAAAAGGATGTCAAGTTGGTCTTTAGAAAGGACATAAAAATGAATATTGTGGTTTGTTGTTGTTGACAAATCCATTGTTGGTAGGATAGAGGGAGGAGGTTTGGGGTTGACGCTCTTAAAAATTGGGAAAAGGAAAACTGGACTCAAAAGATATACTATACCCCAACTGTTTTGGTCATGACTAGAGGTTAGTTTGTGTTCATGCTAAATTCCTCAATAGACACACATTGGGTTTTACAACATGACTGGAGTATCAATTCCATTCCAATGGATTTGAAGACATGGAATCCTCTCTTTGACCCAAAACTTGAAAGGATGAATGTAGTGTCAGTATGTGTTCATCTCCATAGTATTCTGTTGGAACTCTAGTCAATAGAGAAATTCAATCACATTGGCAATGCCCTCAGGGTTTTCTTGGAAGCCGACATGTCCTTTGATGTGATGGGAGAAACGGTTGTGGCCCTAATATTAGTTAAACCAGACACCAAGTAGGGTTTCGTAGAAGAAATAAAGTTTGTTGTGGGATAAAAGACCCATGTTAAGTTCCTATATTATGAAGGAGTGTCATTTCGCTACCATAAATGTCATGTGTATGGCCACATCATGGATAATTTCCTTTTACCTTTCAGGAAACCTATGGACTCATCCACGCTAAAGAAATGCTCTTCCTACTATAATGGAAATGAGAAAGCAGCTTCAGCTTTGAAGTATGGAAGGGTTATGGAAGATATTCAAGAGGATTTTTCAAAGGAGTCTACTATGATTCAGACTCCACCCATGGTCACTCACCGAGAAACTAGTATAGTAGTGCTAACAATGGGTGGATATTTGGCTATGGAGAGGAGCCCCACGGCCTCATCCAAGGTTTTCGTTACATTTTCTAGAAAAGGTTGTGTTGGAAAAATCCTTCTTCTCATTTTATTTTTATAATTTTTCCTTATGAGTCATTTCAATCTATTACTTCGACCCTTCCCTACACCCCAGTAATCTCCAAGCCATCTTTTTATCCCTCATTGTGCACTGCAGTATTCCAAAGTCTATGGGAAGGTGTTGCTTCCCCTTCTCCCATTGTCTCCCCCAATTTGGAATCATCTATGGATTCGTAAGCCTTAGTGATCCATTGTACCTTACGAAACTAGAAGGTTTCCTCCTCGGTTATGAATCTCAAGTAGGAGGGTGGTTTGGGACAAATTCCAAGTAGTAGTGTAACTAGGAGAGTCAAGGGTAGAAATTCACACCTTTCAAAATACCAAGATCAATAATGGGTAGAGATGGCATCAGGCGAGAAAATATCTATGGATAGGGAATTTAGAGAATTGAAATCCCTTCCAGGGGTTTCCAAATGAAAATGATCTCTTTTAACTACAAGGTTCTGGCAATCTTGTAAAAAAATTTGTCACTCAAGAGGTTGGTGGTCTCCACTAACCCAGAGATTATTATTCTTCAGGAAATAATGGGGGAGGGAGAATCTATTACAAAATATTTAGAAGCACTCTTTAGGCGATAATCCTTTACTTATGTTGGTCTGAAGAGTCACTTTGGTGGATTGGCCATTGGTTGAAACCCTAAGGTGTTCAAGGAAAACAATATTTGGATATTTGCACCAGGAATGGGTCTAGAATTGTTCTTTGAATTTATAGGGATGTAGTTACTGATTCTTAATACATATGGCCCATATGCAGATTGTGAAACCTTCTGGGATGATTTGATGACAAAATCTTTCATGAATTCAAAATCTACCATTTTATGGTTTGATATTAACTTCTCTTTGGGAGCATTCAAAGTCTGGGGCCCAAAGGCATAACCAGACCCCTTGGAATATTTTCTTATTCACATCCTAGAAAGAAAATTTATTTTGGATATTGAACCTATGAAGTTGAAGTAAACTTTAGAGTAATAAATAGATGGCTGAAAATAAGATATACGAGAGACTATATTGTTTCTTGGTAATTGAGGCCTTGATGAATATAATGATGTTAATGAGGCAGTGGGTAAGCTCTAGGGGAGAGTCAAATAATTTCCCCATTATGTTGGAATTAAAAGGAAGGGGAGAAAAACCAAGTATCCCCTTCAAATTAAATACATGTGGCTAAAATATGAATCTTATCAAGATCTAGTAAAAAACATGTGGATCCCCCATGATCAAAATTCTCCTCAATCGGTTGCTACAAAATTTGTAACAAACCTTAAAGCATTTAAATAAGAAACCATCGACTGGACTACATAGAAAAAGGAGATACATGAAAAGGAATTAAAGGATATTGAAGCTTATCTACATGAATTTTATTATTCATATGGAGGGTTTTATCGATCGGTCGAGACTAAGGAATACCTCACTTCTCTTGAAGGAATATGCAGTACTTATTTAGTAGAGAAGGATGCATAGTGGAGGCTTAAGAGCATAATGCTTTAGCTAAAATGTGGTGATGAAAACACAAAATTATTCCATGCTTATGCACAGGGAAGGAGGATGTCAAATACTATATGGATCATCAAAGATCAAGATGGTGGTTCACTTTCATCATTTGAGGGTCTAGAAAACATGGGAAAAAAACATTTTAAGAAATTGTTCAAAGCACAAGAGGAAACCTTCATAATGGAGGTTGTCAGAATAACTCTTGATTGTTCCCCAGTTTTGTAAATGAGGAGGACAATATTGATTTAATGGCATAATTTACTAAAGATGAAATGTCTAATATTATTCACAAGTTTAAGAAGGATAAGAGTCTTGGGTAGTATGAGTGGCCAATAGAATTCTACTTGGGTTTTTTTGAAATTTTGGGGATCGATGTTCAAAGAGTGGTGGAATAATATTGAGTCACAAGAAAGTTGCATGCCCCTTTCTATTCGACTTTTATTATGCTCATTCCCAAATGCAATAATCCTCAAACTTTTGATGATTTTAGGATGATCTCCTTATGCAATCGAATTTACAAGGTAGCAGCCAAAATTATTGTAAGAAGGATAAAGGATATCCTTTCGAGATCAATATTACGTGAACAATTTGGATTTATAGAGGGAAGACTGATTGATGAAGCAATTGGAATTTCCATGAGGCATCCAAAACATAAATATTAGGAATATTAAATGGGTTGTGGTCAAAATTGACCTCTCAAATTTCTATGATCACGTCAATTGGATGTACATCCAGATTTTATTAACTCATATGGGATTTGAAGTTGATTTTATAAATTGGGTCATGAGTTGCATAGTATCGATTTATTTTGTGGTGCTAATAAATGGAGATACATCCCCTTTTTTCCATCTTGAGAGAGGCCTTCAATAAGGATTCCCATTGTCTTCTATATTACTCTTTATGTTGGTAGCAAAAGGTATCAGCAGATGGTGTCTCAAAGAGGAATGTAAGTTTTAATGGGATACGGATCTCCCCAATCTTATATTTGCCAATGATATCCTAATTTTATGTGATGGATACAAGCGAGCCATGGAAAAACCAATAAGCATATTGGATCTTTTTAGTCGAACCATGGGATTGATCATCAATGATAAGGAATCATCCTTGTCATGTCTTAATTTGGAAGTGGAATAAGAAGACTATAAACTTACCAAACTTTGTTTTATGAAAATTTATTTTGAGGTTGGCCACAAATATCTAAGCTTCCACCTAAATACAAGTCATTACAAGAAGGAGGAGTGGATGTGGATATTATCCAAACTTGGAAAGAGGTTGTGATCTTGGATCCATAAGTCGCTTTCAAGTGTAGGAATATTAGTATTAGTAAAATTGGTTTTGAAAGAAATACCAATTTACTTGGTGTCACTAACCTAGATTCCAAAAGGTATTTTGGAAAAAATCCACATATTATGCTTCTCTTTCCTCTGGAGGGGGAATAAGGAATGAAAATTCCTCCCATGGGTAATATGGGAAATAATTTCAAAACCAAAAGATGTTGGAGGTTGGGGGTTAAAATTTTTTTTTCTTTTCTCAAAAACCTTAGTAGCCAAAGGAGTATGGAGGTTAATATCTACCAAATTCTTTGGACTGATGTTATCAAACACAAATATATTTTCCCTACTTCCTTGGATGACTAGATTCAAACCTGAATCAAAAGGAAAACAATGATATCTATTATCTGAAAGGTTATTCTACATTCATTCGATCTTATTGGGAACATTCTTGCTTTGGAGTTGGAAATTGTTGAAAACTCCGAATAGAATCATACCTACAACCGAGTGTTATCATGTGAAAAAGCGCTTCTCCGTTTGAGTACTGAATCTCAATGTGTCGGTACACAAAAGGAAAAAATAGATAGAAGTGTCCAAAACACTATATATGGGCATGAACTTTGATGCATCATTCCCTTACCATCTTGATCTATTTTTTGTAAGGCCATTAAGGTGAATACACGACTATTTCCATTGCAACCCACATACCATACACGAGTATTGACATTGCAACTCACATATACATGATTAGGGTTGAAACCCATAGGTTTTAATTATGAAAGTCATGTATCATAAGCGCCATGCTAGTATTAATAGTCGTGTATGCCTTAATCCAAAATTAAAAAATATAAACAAGTTTAGTTGAGGACAGTTGGGTGCTTAATCATAACTATCCCAACTTCCCCAATCATCTCAACCTTTGTAACCTCTCTCTTTCCTCATGTATAAGTAGAGGGTAGGGGTTGAGGCTAAACATCATTGAATTCTAGAGAAAAGTTATGCTAGTGGATTGCCTTTAGAGATCTTGGAGCAACAGAACTCAGTGTCCTTGGATAGAAAAGGAGCACTTGTTTCAGATAATCTCACCTCACTTGTTTATTAATAAAGAGAGTCTTTCTTCCAATGTTGTGTCTTTGTACTCTTATGCATTATGATTTATGAATTGTCTTGTCATTTCATTGCAAGCATATTATTTCATTGATAATATATATAATATATAAGATATTGTTGTAATCTCACAGATCACAAAGGGTTACCAATAATACACATTTAAAATCATACAGACATATCAGAACAAGAGACAAGAACACAGGTGTAATAATAACAGATTATATTATAATAGAGAGTCCATACAATACAGAGAACTGAACCGAGTTCTCATCTGGCTCAACAACCTAATATATATGATTTACAAGACAGTTACAAATAACTACCAGTTGGTTCTGTTAACCGACACGACCTTAGGTGGCCGACCTAATATTTAATTAGTCGGCTGATCGACTTAGTCGGCTAGTCGACTAGCTCCTCCAACATCTCCCCCACAAACAAAATTGTTCTTTGTCTCGAAGAAACAGGGAGGTACCTGAAAAAAATGTATTGTCTGTCTCAAGTAGTTATTTTTGTGTCTTGACTTTCATGGGTTGTGAAGTCTGATAGTTGGTCTTTTCTGTACACAGACTTCCACAATTACTTCTGCCGTCACTGCTAGCTGATGTTGGAATTCTATCCAACTTTGCAATATTTTTTGGATGTCGATTGTTAGTGTTGTAAGGCTTGACAATGTCGACATCTTCTCTTGAATGGAAAGGTTTGCTATCCTTTCCATGTTGGGACCCAAAAAATTGTATTTTTCTTTTGCTGTCTCTAGAATTCGTTTCATTTGTGGGTAGATGATATCTAACTTGTCTAAGCTCGGAATCACCTATTGCACCCACTGGTGTGCTTGTAGCTCAAGCTTCTGCACTTTGTTTGTTTCAAGCATGATTTGATCTTCGATAGTACTTCTAAGTGATTCTTCCATGATATTCCTCTTCTCCAGTACTTGGATGCCCTGTCGTGTCTATCGGGTCTGCTAGAAGACTTGCCCATAATAAGCAGGCAAGTCCCGTAGTCCTTCTGTGATTAGTGACTCTTCCATGTGATCTCGAAGCAATTTGTAAGCTTTGGAGAAGGCTATGTGCTGCTGCATTAGTAGTCGCGCAGTTTCTTCTTTTTGCTCTTCTTTGGTGTTTTGCATTTGTGTTTGGAGTGTTGAAACCACACTTTCAAACAACTGATATGATTTCTCTTGCATTTTGTCGGTGTCGACCTCTTCTGGTCCTAGTATCACAGACTGCACAAGGTTTCAAAATTTGTTTAGGAATTCGACTTGTTCCTTTTCATTGTCGTCGAGCTCCTTGCATCTATTTTGGCTCCTTGTTTTTGCTTCGATGGCCAGGGTTTCCAAAAGTTGTCCCAAATATCCATCCCTCAGTTTTGTTGCGTCGACTGCAGTGGTCGACCCCAGTTGGCTGATGTGAACCACTACCGCTTGTGGTTGATGGTCTCTCTTCTTTCTATCTCTGTTTCTTTTATGCTTTTTCTCTGCTTGCTGCTGCACTTGTGTACCTGTGAGATTTAGACTTTTCGGCAATGGGTTGTTTGGTTTCTGATCTGTAGTGGTTAGGGGAACTTCTGGTTGGGGCTGCAGGATGAGTGCTGTAGGTGGGTGTGTATCTGGTGGATTTTGTATAGAGGGTCCAGATATAGATGTTGTTGGTACTGATGGTTACTGCAGAGGTGGTTCAGGTGCAGCTGGTTCGGTTGCAGGCTCTAGGTTGGGGGGTGGTGGTGGTGATGGTGAATGGTTGGGCATGATTGGAGTGGCAGGGATGTGTTTGGGTGTCGGGTCGTCGATTTGCGGGCGTGAACCTTCTGGGATGTCGGACAATAGTTCATCGATTTCTCAATTTATTTCTTCCATGTTCTCTTCTTCCTCATTTCCTGTCGGTTCATTGGCTGGGGGTGGGGGTTCAGGGTCGGTTGGGATGAAGGATGAGGTCTGACTTGCAATGAATTGAGCTATCATGTCAGGGTTCCTCCCAAATGTGGATGTTATTACTCCCATAGACCTCGGTTTTTGGGGTATTCGGCTATGTTGTGAAGGAGTAGGATTTCGTGACCCACCAATTTCAAACAAAGGCATTTTGGTGGTGATCTTTTGCATAGAGGTGAGTAACTCAGACAGTTTTTTGATGTACACCTGGAAGTCTCTGTCTTGGTTGAATCTCTCCTTCACGGTGTCTGGCATAACATTCTTGCATATGTCGACCGGTATTATTGATGGGAGCTCTAGAAGTGTCTCCTGCGTGATTTTGGTCTGGGATGGGGGTGGGGGTGTCGACACTAGATCAACAACATTTTCGGTCGTTGAGGTATTTGTGCTCTTTACCTTTTTTGGCCGACCCTACTGTGCTCCTGCTTCAACAAATTTTTGGAACTGTGCTTCCACCATAATTTTGCTCGCTACGGCATCCTCTATGATGTCGACTGCTGTGGCTGCTAATTCGTCTTCATCTTCTGATGATTCTTCAATGATGAGCTTGCACTTCCCCTTCCCCTATTTTTGTTCTTGAATTTTTCTTCTTTTTCTTGAAGCTGCTATCTCCTTTGATAAATTACAGATGTTTTCTTTTGTTATAGCATACTTGGAGTTTTCCATTTCCATGTCGGCCTCTGGTCCTTCTCGTTCCCCTTATTAAGTTGGGCCGGCACTTTATTCAGCTGGTTTGGTTACCTGCTATTCTGTCTGTGCCCCTTCCCTTTGGGTTGTCGATGGTTTGATTGTAATTTGCAGTCGACTGGTGTCTTATGCTGGTGTTTCCTCTGACACAAATGTGCCGATGTATAACTGGATTTCATAATCTTCTTCTTGTTCTTGGTTTGTTAGTGGCTCCTCTATTGCTAGGTTTGTCTCCTTGGCCTTTGCTGCTATCGACAGTTTTGTGCCAGACTGTCGAGATAACTCTCGAAAGATCTCTTCGACTGTTGGGTAGTAGTCGAGAGTCTTTGATTTTGCCTTGGATCCCTACATGTACCAAACCGATGTATGGTCTAGTTCCAACTGTATGTGTGTAGTTTTGGGCAGAATTCATCGGATGTTTTGGGGCACCCTCCATTTGTTCGTCTAGATTTTAAGCTGTTGGAACCAGTTTTCCAACAGCACCTTGCCATTTGCTAGTTCCTTCATTGTTTCGGTCTGGGCGAATGGTTTGAATCTCCACATATGGAATCTTGTGGGTTCTTGAAATTGCTTGTACCTGACAGGGCACAAGTAGTACATCACTATCCATATTATAAGGAACGGGAACCTTATAATCCCTCCTGACTCCTGGCATTTTTTGCAGATGCCTTTGAGCATGTCGATGACATACTCAGCCCATCTGTAGATTTTCCCTGTGTCGGTAATGGTATCTAATGCCTCTAACATATCTAGCTTTAGGTCGCTTCCTCGACTTGTGGGTGTAATCCCCATTGCTATGATTTTAGCGACAATTTGTGGCGTTTGGGCTTGTATCTAGATAATCATTAGCCCTTTTGAGTTTTTGCCCGATGGTGATCCAGTTAGTTGCTCTACCAGCCCTTCTTTTATTCCTACTGGTACTGGGTCACCTTGGTTGGATAAGCCAGTCAATTTGTATATTAATATGCCAGAGATCTCAATTGGCTTGTCGAAGTAAAATCTGTCGTTGTGGTATCGGCTTATGATGAATTTAACTGTAATTTGCTTTGTACCTCCAAAACTTGCCATGAACGATGTGTTCATGTAGTTTATGATAGTACTGTGGTTTACCTTTTCTGTGGTTGGGGTTGGTTTCTTATCGACATCGGCCCATTCCTTGATCTCAGCCCATGTTTTAACCCAGGATGTCTCTTGAACCTTAGCGTTCTTTATGTTTCTTAGCCTCCTCATTAATGGGGTCTCAACAATTTGTAGTTCCTTAGTCTTAGCTACAACTCTGGTTTGTTTTGGTGCCATCTTGTCGGATTTATGTTTGAATTTACTATGGGGTTCTTGGTTCTTAGTTTTTTGTTTGCTAAGTTGCTCTCTCTGTTTGAAATACTGTAAATGATCCTCTTGCAGTCCAGTATTTATAGGTGATGCATTTGATGTTTTTGTCGATGGGTGTATTAATGGTGGAAGTGATGGTCCAGCACAATCACTTGATTTTGCGTTAATGGAGATTTGATTTTGGCGCTCGTAGTCATGAAGGCGTGATGTGACTTGTAGGTTTGTTGGTCGATCTCGATCGTGTGAGCAGTCGATGGTGGTATGTCGGTGGGTGTAATGTCGGTTGTCGAAGCGTTGATTTCCTGTCATCCTGTTTTATGAGTATTGGCTCTGTTTTGATTTTTGGATTTTTTTCAAATTTTTATAGGTTTTTTCTGACCATTATGGTCGTTATATCCCCCCACCCCCACCTTTTTTTTTGAACTTGTTTTAGTTTTTGTATCGCTTTAGTCGGGCACCATTAACAAGTTTCTAAAATACTATGCCTTGTAATGTCCTTAGTCAGGCTGATCCATTTGCATGAATTTCTTTGACAACATAGGGTCCCATCCATTCTGTATGTAGCTTTTTGGGTTTCCCTTTTACTCGACTGTTGTATAGTAATGCAAGGTCCCTTACCGACAAATTTTTGTTCTTGATGTTTCGATCGTGCCATGCCTTATGTTGTTGTTTTTGGATTTCTTGATGTTGTAAAGTGATCATTCGGTTTTCTTCAAGCTTACTTAATTGCATCAGTCGGTCCTTCCTTCCTTGTTCGACATTGACATGTAAAATATCTGTGATAATAGGTGTCTGTTGTTGAAAATGTAGTGGAACTGCTACTTCTTGTCCATAAACTAGTCAAAATGGTGTTTGGTCAGTTGAGCATTTGTATGATGTTCTGTATGCCCATAATACTGCAGGTATCTTTTCATCCCAGTCGTCTTTTTCAGTGTTACATATTTTTTTTAACCCTTTTGTTAGTGTTTTGTTAAATGCCTCAATTGCTCCATTCGACTGAGGGTGGTAAGATGTACTACTTTGGTGGTCAATTTGGAACTGATCTGTTTTTGTTTTAATAATTTTATTAATAAAGTGTGACCCTTGGTCACTGATTAGGGTTATTGGACATCCAAACCTGGTAATGATATTTTCATAGATAAACTTAGCAGCTATCTCGCTGGAACATGCGTCGACTGGTTTTGCCTCTGCCCACTTGGTTACATACTCAACTGCAGTTATTATGTACCTTGCTCCTGTTCTTTTTGCTGGTATGGAAAATTGTCCTATGAAGTCAATAGCCAAAATTTAAAATGTCAAACTTGGGTTTACTGATATCAATGGCATTTCTGTACTAGGAAGAGGTCGACCCAGACGTTGACATCTATCACATTGGCTTACAAACTTTTTATAGTCTTTGTGAAGTGTCGGCCACCATAACCTTGACTGTTGGATTTTCTTGGCAGTTGTGTCTACTTGAAAATGTCCTCCCACAGGTCCATAATGTGCTTCATACATAATATTATTTCTTTCATGTTCTAATACACACCTTTTGAGGATGTCGTCCAAGCCCATTTTATATAAGAATCTATTTATGAGGCTATATGGTGCAACTTTCATAGCTAGGATTTGTTTCTTCTTTGTACTCATGCCTTCTGGTGCTTGTCCATCTTCTAAAAACTGAGCTATTTCCTCTAATTCTGTCGAGACTGCTTCTATTCTAAATAAATGTGCATCTGGTAAGTCGTCTTCGACTCCTATCGGTTCCTTTCCTGTGTCGATTCATGATAAGTGGTCGAGTCTGACAACAACTTCGAATTCAAATTCTTGGAATAGAAGTAGCCATCGACAAATTCTCCCATGGTGTAAGGGTTGATTTACGAGGTATTTTAGTGCTTGGTGGTCGGTATAAAAGATAAATGGATTAGCTAGTAGGTAGTGTCGATACTTCTATAGTGCAAAGACCATTCCTAATGCTTCTCTCTGTGTTGTTGAATAGTTTCTTTCTGCTTTATTTAATTTTATGCTGCTATAGACTATAGGGTAGTCCATTCCATCATCTCCTGGATGAGTAAGGATTGCTCCTATTACCAGGCCTGATGTGTCGATGTGTACATGGAATTTGGTCGACAAGTTTGGAAATCTTAAAATGGGTGCTTCGAGTAGTTTTCTTTTTAGCATTTCGAATGATATGTTGCATTCTTCTGTCCAGTCGAACTCCTGATCTTATCTTAACAGTTCTTCTAGTGGGTATGTCATATCTGAATAGTACCTTATGAATTTTCTATAATATCCTGTATGACCGAGTAGTACCCTGACTTGTTTTGGGTTCACTGGTGGTTTTAAGTCGAGAATGATTTTTATTTTTGCGAAGTCGACCTTGATACCCTCTTTACAGACAATGTGTCCTAATAGTATCCCTATCGGGGTTAGAAATATGCACTTCTTGATGTTCATAGATAAATGGATTTGTCGGCATCGTTCCAACATGAGCCTTAGCCATTTGTAATGATCTTTCAGCGTAGATTATATTTTTCAATCATCAAAATATACTACCATCGTTTTGTAAATGTATTCTTGAAATTTTTTGACCACAATTCTTGAAAATATTGCAGGTGCGTTTTTGAGTCCAAAGGGCATAACCCTGTAATCAAATGAGCCAAATTCACATATGAATGTTGTCTTTTTCTGGTCTTCTTTGGCTATTGGTACTTGGTTATAACCTGAGAATCCATCTGTAAACGAGTAGCATTCATGTCTTGCGACCTCATTTAAGATTTCATCTACATAAGGTGTTGGAAATGGGTCTGTTAGTGTAACTATTTTAAGTTCTCTGAAGTCGACACAGATCCTTATCTTGGTTGGATCATGTTTC
Organism: Pseudotsuga menziesii; assembly: GCA_001517045.1. Taxonomy (NCBI): domain Eukaryota; kingdom Viridiplantae; phylum Streptophyta; class Pinopsida; order Pinales; family Pinaceae; genus Pseudotsuga; species Pseudotsuga menziesii. The sequence continues at coordinate 804,161 of LPNX010564940.1, read as the reverse complement.
TTTGGTTGAACAACCATTGGAATTTCCCATTCTGATTGGTCGATAGGGTAGATGATTCCTGCTGCAAGCATATTATCAATCTCCTTTTTGACTATCTCTTTGTATTTATGAGCTAGTTTATATGGTCTTTTCTTTACCGGTCGGACATCAGGTTTAATGTCAATCTTCATTTCACCCATTTCATGTACTAGGCCTTTGAGATCCTTGTAGTCTCTAGCAAATACATCCTGGAATTCTTTTAGTAGGTTTACTATTTCTGTTGTTTGTTCTTCACTCCAGTAGTCTCCGATTTTTTCTATTTTTGTCAATCGTCAGTTGATATGTTGACTTCTTTAGTTTTTACTTTAGTGTCTAACCATTCAGGTGCTTTTGTTTCATTGATTGGTCGACTCCCTTATTTAAACTGTGAAAATGTGGTGGGAAAATCTACGGCAGTCATTTGGTCGATGTCTTCCTTGTCAATTGTCTTGAATTTGAACACTGTGCGAATTGGTTTTGTCATTTCAGCATGGTTTGATTTCTATCTAAAGCTTTTCCCTTTCATATTTTCATTGTTTGATTGTGGTATTTTCCTGGTTTGTATATTATTGCATTTTATTTTCAGTCGGTCGTATTTTAAGGTTTTGTTCTCTGTCGGTTCTACAAATGCCTTGATTTGCTTTGCAGTTTCGATCAAGTTTTTATCTTGTGGTATAAAGCTAAAATCTTTGATAAAATTCTCTCTTAGTTCATTCCATAAGAATGTTTCACCTCGAGCCTCTTCCATTTTGTACCATTTCTTTGGTAAGTTAGATAGCGTCGATGGAAATAGGTGGGGCCATGTACGTTCATGCTTATACCCAGGTCTTTGCCATTCTTTTTCACATGTTTTTATGTGGTTTTATGGATCCTGTCCTTGGATGGACATAGGTATTTGGGCTTGATTGGTTAAATTTTTTCCTCCAAATCTTTCTATGAAGAAGGTTGAAGCTGTTGTCCATGTCTGCAGTCTTGATTGATGGGTATCCCACCATCTTGCAGCTTGTCCTGTTAAGGTTTCTACTAGACTTTGGAGTCAGCCATGTTCACCAATGTTCCTGGATACTTGTTCAATGTGCATAGCTAGTGATTCTCTTTCTTTATATCTTGGGACTTGTGTGATATTTACATTTGTTGGTTTCAGGGTAGGATATTCCCTTTTTTTCTTTTCAAATACTTTTGGGATGATGGTCACCATGAAGCATTGTCAGACTGGGTTTTTCTGTACTTTTTGAATGGTCCAGCATCCTCTTGATTGTGTTTTGTAATTCTCGACTTCCCAACCATATAATTTGGTGTTTGAGTTGTATCCTACTGAATCTTGATTCCCTAAGTGAAGTTCACCATAGGCATTAGGTTCTGTGTAGTCCTCATTTTTTTGAATATGATATAGTTGTAGAATGTCGACTTCTTCATCCATAGGTTCTATCCAAGGTTCTCCTTGGGATGGATGGATAGGTATGATGACCTTTTGTCCATTCCCTTTTAGTTTTATCGTTTCCTTGTCTAAGGATATCGATGCTTTCATTTTTCTTCCCCAAAGTCGACCTACTAATGATGGGAAGGAACTGGATCCTTCCTTAGGGTCAATAATTTTGAAATCGACTTTGGTCGATATTCCTCTTATTGTCATGTCAATATTTTTCCAGACTCCGATAGGTTCAATCAGGCCTTGGTCGGATAATTTCAGGTATATCCCTGACTTGTATAGTCTAGGTCTACCAATTGTTCCCAAGTATCTCGAGTCATAATGTTTACTTGTGATCCGAAGTCGAGCATCACTTGTCGTACATGGTATCCTTCAATTTCTAGGTCGACAAGTGGGTCGGCATCACTTTTATATTTTTGGTTTAGGCTACAGATATTTTTTGTTTGTTTTTCTGTGTTATTGTTGTGTTTTATTTTATACAATAAGTCGATGAATTGAGATACCATTTTATCATTTTGTACTAATTGTATTAATTCTTTTATTGTGCTTTGTCGAGTATCATCAGCTTCTTCCTATCGAGCAAATTCTCTAAATACATTTGTTGCATCTTTATATAGTTGTTTTTGTTTAATTGGATCAGGAAAACCATTCTTTTATTTTATTTTACTTATTCATGGATTATCATCCCCAATTTTTGTCCCTTGTCGAGTTATTATATGTAAATTCTTTGTATTGATAATATCATGTTTTTGTAAGCATGACAAGACATTAAAATTTTTCTTCTTATTAATTTTATCAATCATAGTAGGGTAATCCTCCAATGAGTGATCCCCTACTCCACAACTAGTACAGAATTTTAAGTCAGTTCTGTCCTTATATGGACAGTTTTCATATTGGTGTCCTTCTTTGTAGCATGTGAAACATTGGGTGGGACAACGTGGTCGGTTCTCGTGATTCCTAGAGAATCGACCTCGACCTCCATACCCTCCACGTCGGTTGTCAAACCGACGCTCATATTGATGACCATCGTACCTTTGATTATTTTGTTTGTATTGGGTATTCTTGTTATTCTATGCAACTGCGTTCGTCTAATAGACTGCCTGGTAATTCTGTCGATTTTTTAAGTTTAGGTGGCAGTCGATGGTGGTATGATTTTTAATTTCACAGATTGTAGACCAAGATGCTTTTCCATTCTTCATGTTAAACATGCAATATTTTGTGGTGTGTTCTCCATGTTCTTAGTAGATGTCGCAAAAAAACTTTGTTTGCACAAATCGAATGTCTCATCGGCTAATATCCTGTCGACAGTTATCTTTTGAATGTCCGGTCGTTGAGAATTTCGTACACCAGACGTCCTGATTCTTAAGGTTTATCTCTTTTAAATATTTTTGCATGATCTCCAGCTGTTCTTCCCATATGTTATTCGTGGGATATGCTGGGAAGTCTTCATCCATTTCCACTTGTAAGGATTTAGTAAGCACATCTTCTTATGTCTTGAATGTCTCCAGGCTTATATGCTGCCATATTTTCTGTGAAAGGCCTACAAGAAACCATTGAATTAACAATTGTTCATGAATTACGTAATCAAGTTAGCTAAGAAGGTCTTTCCAACATTTGTCGTAGTCGCAGACAAATTTTGCTGGCTTTTGTGATGTTGTTTTTAATTTCTTAGCTACCAGATGTTTTGCATATGGGGTTTTAAAGAACGAAAAGAATTGCGCTTTGATTTCTACTTTAGTTTCTCGAGGGGTTCTTTTAGAAAAGGTCATATACCATGTTAATTCTCTTTTCCTCAAGGCACCAACGAACTGCGCCATCTATCTATATTCATCTCTAACTTGGTTTTCTTCCCATGTCGACTCGCAGATGAACCAATGTCGTCTAGGTTTTCGTCCCCCTCATATAAAGGTATATGTGCTGATTCGTGACCCATGTTGGATTCATTGTCGTTGTCTTCTTCAGGAGGTGGTGGTGGGGGTAGCGGGATGTTTTGTTTATTTCTTTGGGCATAACTATTGTTGATAGAACTCTCATTTCTGTGGGTTGTTTTATCTGTAGTCTCTTCTCCAACAAGAATTCAGCCGGGATCGACTTCTTCTGTCGATGTCCAATTGCAATTATTTGTCTATAGGTCTAATCTTTTTGTATTCTCCAAAGCTGTATTTGGCAGGGGGGTTGCTCTTTCGTGTGTTGGGTAAAGTAAGTGGATGCTTCAATTAGATAGGTATGCTTGAAGTGTGACCCAGTTTCCTTCTTCTGGTTGACGGATAAGTAGATGACTATCATTATTTACCTCGTTGTCTAGTCAGCTCCATATACCAAACTCACCAGCTCTTAGTCTTAAATCTTCTTTAACAATGGCTTGCATCTTGGTACTCGGATTCGTTGGAGATAGAGGTCTTACCTCCTGGGGAAATTCTATTTGGAGAGCTTCACGCTGCTCTATGCACAAATCTTCTTCCATGGGTGATGCTTCTTCATCTATGCCTTCTTCCTGTCAGTCATGACTCGACTCTGGCATATTTCTTCCTTGGTCTATCCCCCTAGTATTCATTCCTCTTTGCAGTGCTATAGCTATTTCTCTTCTTTCTTCCCTTCTTTGTAGCCTCTTCTCTCTCTCTATTTTCTGTAAATTCGTCGTACCTTTGTGTGACACTATCCGTTCGATTTCCTTTTTAGGCCGTCTTTTCATCGCTGGTGATGGTATCTCTTTTAGTCGACTAGAACCCTCTCCACTTTACCCCAAAATACAACCAGCTACCCCCCCATAGCCTACCCTACACTTTAGAGAGCTCAAATAATTATGTTTACTTGTTAGGAAATATTCCCACTCCCTTTCGGCAATGAATTTCTTCACTTCTTTTGTTTCTCCGCCCAATTGGAATTTTGTGGTGGTTCACGTAGTAATGGACAAAGTTTGACAATATGACCCACTCCTTTTTCTATCAGGAACTTGAACAACAAGGTCAGTAAGGAGCTCAAGAAATACTTGGTAAGGTCTGTATAGAATTTCTTCTGAATGGTCTCTACCAAAGTTCTTTCTTCTATAGCTTTCTCCTCGTAGAAATCGTCGGTGATCTTTTCAAACCACTCCGACAAGTTTGTCCTTCCCCCTCGAATCAATTTCTCTAGCAGCTGTTGTTCTTTAGTTTCTTCTGGCTTTTTCATCCAGAAGTTTCTTCAAAAGCTGGGGTACCGATTCTACAAACTTCTCATGGGTTTCAATAAAGAATCTTTCTTTTGCCTGAGCAGTCATTAATCTATTTATTCGCGCGTAATTTTGCAAATAATTTGCTATCTTGCGCTCCCACCAGCTCTTGATTTCCTACTCTTATATCATCTGCTTTTATCCATCTCAGACATGTACTACCGGCAACAGAACCAATGTTGTAATCTCACAAATCACAAAGGGTTACCAATAATACACATTTAAAAGCATACAAACATATCAGAACAAGAGACAAGAACACAGGTGTAAGAATAACAGATTATATTATAATAGAGAGTCCATACAATACAGAGAACTGAACCGAGTTCTCATCTGGCTCAACAACCTAATATATTATGATTTATGACTTGTCTTGTCATTTCATTGCAAGCATATTATTTCATTGATAATATATATAATATATAAGATATTTCAGGAAAGGTCTTGCTCTTTTCAGGCACTGGAGATTCCCTAGAATTTGTGGAAGCAATTTGAAGTGAAGAAGAAAGCTGGGATCGACCATCATAAATAAGGTATGCCTAATTTCTTCCATATTTCTCTATCAAATTCTGAAATGGTTGAACGTCTTCAAATTTAGTACGTTGGTAACCCCAGAGACCCTAGGTTATAAGATTGTATTCTCCTGAACAATAGAACTGGCGACTCCCATGGGGAGTCCAACCCATTGTGGGTCCTTTCTTTTTGGCTTCCTGACCAGTTTTGCTCTGTCTGATCATGTGAGTGATTTGTTTTGATTTTACCTTTAATATTCAGTATTCCATGTTCAGAGCCTTTCTCTGAGTTGTTTTTCTTTTTGAAACATTTTGACAGCATACGCGGGTTGCTTCGGTAACCGTCGCGTATTTCCTTTTGTATACGTGGGTTGCTTCGGTAATAGTCGAGTATGGTACGCGACTTGCCTTGATGACAGTCGCATATTTCTTGTAGGTGTTTGTGAGTCCATAAGGTTTTTCTTGTCCTTATTTTTATGATTCTTCAGATGCTTGTGAAGGTTCATTTTTGGCATGATACGATGGTTTTAGGTGTGTACATTTCACTGGTTGCTTGATTAGTCAAGTTTTTGAGTGTTTTTGGTTTGACTTCTTCATTTGTAAATGTGTTAGGCCCCTCTTTCTTGTCTCTTGGTCTGAGTGCTTGTGTTTTTGGGTCATTGATCAGTCCTTTGAAACACTAATATACTTGTGACTGATTTTTTGGTAGTCTAAGTCAATCATTCTTTCCATTTTTTGGATCTATTAGTTCTTGGGAGCTGATAGTTCCACCAAGGATAGGGTTTGAGTCATTTATATTTGTTTGGTCGAAGTGTATTATAGTAGGGTCTGACTGTAGTCATTTACTATTATATGATCAGATTGTTTAAACTTCCCTCAATTTGCATTTAGTTGCACATAGCTTTTGAATTTTTGGAAAAAGGAAAGACAAAAAATATTTTTGCATTTTTCATTAGGTTGTATTAGTTGTTCTTTTCACTATTTTTTTCAGAAAAAATAAAAAGTTGAAGTCTTGTAGTTTCTCTTTTTGTTTAAAATTTCATTATCTTTCATTTACAAAGAAAAAGAAAAGATAATTTGCATTGGAAGTTGCATTCACTTTGAAAAATTTTATACATCATTTGCTTTCATTCTACTGAGTCTATAACATCATTCAGCCTCATTCCACTACCTTTTACTAATACAACCCACTAAAGAGAACGTTTAGTTAAAATTTTATTAGTAAGTTTCTTTTTATAGGCTTGTACACCAACTAGCTTAGGCTAGGTTTTTGGACTAGGGAACTTAAATTGTCCAAAATAATTTGATTTCAAATGTAGTGGCCTTTCATTAGGTAAGACCTCTTCTAAAGAGACATTCTGGAAATCTCCTCTCACACAGGAGTTAAGAACGAGGCCGCGCTAGAGCTTGGTTGAGGAGATAACACTCCACTTCCTTGTTCGATCATACATCAGGATTTTTATGCGTTTGGGGTTCTTGTCAATACCACCTCTTGGGCCCCGTGTGGTGCCAGTTTTGATAGGGTTTCAGGCTTAGCTACCCTTCCCATGCATAAGGATCAGGATTGCGATTGTTCCACTGGAATCTCGGTGTAGATTTGGCAACCTTAGTCTCCAGACACTAGGATCATACATATGTGGTATTGGAAGGCTATTTCCAGTACACCTAGATTGGGCTTGGAAGGTAACCTCAGTAGACAATTTGGGAGGGAGGTTGGGTGATTCCAGTGCTTGCACCCAGAAACATATTCACGAGACTCCAAGTAACCATCCTTCGATATTCACTAGTTGGACCTGGGCCCTAATCATCCCAGAATTTCCTTTGGAATGTGTATCTTATATCTTGCAAGTCTATGTTACTTTAGGACATTTTTAGTGAGTGATGTTTGGTTTGTTTGTGTTTAGTTATCCTTTAGGTGTGTGAGACAAATATATAGCTGTGGAGGACCAACCGCTTCATAGGTCAAGAAGGTTGCAAAATCTTCCTCCATCTGTTACAGTGGATCCTCCACCACCACCTCAAAGGTAGAGACTGGATACTGATGGTTCTTTTGAACTAGTAGGTGTTAGTGAAGTTCCAGGTGAATCAGAACTTAGGATTAACCAGGAAGAAACATCTATAGTAGAGATAGAATATTTGCAGGCTGATGAGTTTTCAAGAAATTTTAACCCACCTCTAACTGATCTGAATGATCCTGTGATAGTCCAGGTCCTCCCTTTTAGTTCACCTGTTATTGGTGTTCTTTTGAGAATAGATATGTCTAGCTCTGGAGAGGGTATTTCTACCCCAACTTCAACCATTTTGTGTAACACCCTGGTTTTGACCCCATGGTATTAAATTGCATATGATGTAAATATTTTATTAAATCATGGTGTGGAGCTCAAGGCAAAGGCCCAACCATAAATTTAGTGTCTTATGTATCGGAGATTAAAATTGATGCAGATGGTTTATGTGCTAGCCAGGCACAATGTACACCATGTAAAATGATGCATTAATAAAATACCACGACTAGCTACACCCCACAACGATAAAGATATTGGGGCATGATGTCACAAGGAATAGGGAAGGGGAATTATTCAAACCTTTATCCTATGGGATAAAGGCCAAATGACGAAGGGAAAAACCCATCAAGTTGTCAACCACCCTTTTTGTCTTTTATACCCAGTCATCTAAAATTGGTGAAGGAAGTTATTACCTTGGGATGGGAAAGGTATGGAGGTCAAATTCGAATTTGGGGAGTTACCCATTTTTGGAAAAAACATTTTCTTGGATTCTTGGGCAAGTAATTGCTGGGATATGCCTCCCTAAGCCATTATTCACCCATGCATTTTCTTCCTCATGTAGCTGGAGATAGGTGGGGCATTCTCCCTCACATTTTTTGTTGTTTCCTTCATTTTTCCCATGGCTGGGAATTCGATTCGGGAAATGCGCAGTGGCTGGGATCCTCATTGGGTGTTTTTGTTGTGGTTTTCCTCATTTCTGTAGCTGGGAAATCCCATTTTTTTGTTTTGTTCAGTGAATGTGCAGCATTGATTCATGTTTTGTGGGTTTTAAGAGGTCGTTTTTGGTCTTCCTCAGACAGCTGAGCCTGTTGGACATTTTCCCCATGATTTCTTGGTGTTTCCCTCACTGTTCCATGCCCATAAATTTGTTTTTGTGTTTCTCAGTGGCCAGGGAACCAAGATCTCCTGTTTTGGGTGTGAATGATGGTCGTTTTTGCTCCAACAATCCTTAGAGATGTTTTTAGAGATCAGATTTCGATTTGGGGGTTTGTGGTGGCCGGATATGCACAAGAACGTTTCCTAAAAGCGTATTTGATGTTCCAGGGTGTTGTTCCCCTCATCCATTTCGTTTTGGTTTCCCATAAAAATTTTGCTCATATCCAACAGGGGTGTGAGACAGTGTTTTGGGTGAGATTGTTGGCTTGGTTGAGTAAATCCAAGGAACCCTTTTGCTATTGGCTTGTTTCCCTAGTAGCCTGATAAACCCAAATGTATTTTGGCTTGGATGGGTTTGATACATATTCAGCTATGTGTATGAACCTGTTGTTCCTTAGTTCCTTGTGGAATCATGCCCAGCTCGGTGGTGGCAGTGGTGCTGAGAGATTGATGAGCACAATGGCCTATGGTTGGGTGGAAGGTTGCAGCGACATAGCTAGTTGCGGGACATTGCAATTACAAGATAAGTATTTACTTTTATTCTTGTGCTTAATTTATGTAAACAAATTGTTTTATGAATTAATATGAGCAGGTTGAATGTTTGAATGTTGAGCAAATGAGTTTTGCTTCTGCTGTAGAATGCACTATGCATCTGTGTCTATATTCATGTTTAATGCATGTTAATGGTTTATGCCTCTATTATGTTTTAAACCAATGCATGTTTATGTTTTTACGTTCATGGGGCTATCTTTCCCGTTTGACAACATCAGTACCATATTCGTGTCCTCTCCATCATCGGTATGATGGGTGGGGATGTGAAATTTTGGCTGGTGGAGTCCCATCTCCACCGGTATGTGCTCCAAGACGAAGTGCATCTATTGCACCCCTTTCACCAAGTGGTCAAGTGGTTCAACCTTCGGCTCCCTCTAATGTAGTATATCCATCTAGTGGGGTGGTCACTAGGATTCCCAGTGCACCTTTTGCTTCTCCTTCCTTTATGCAAACTGCTTAGAGTGGTCCAAGTGGATCCTCCTCATTTGTCCAGGGTTTTCCGTGGAATGGGGGGCATATTCATCCATCCACTCCTTATGTAGGTCCTACACCTGCATATGTGGGCATGCATTCTGGAAACATAAATGCTTTTGGCCATAATTTTCAGACACCGGTTTCAGCCCCTTTCACGATCTCTCCCTTTTTTATTTTTAGTGGAGGGATGCCTGCTCCTATTTTTCAAACTCTGGCTTCATCTGGAGCAGCCCGAACCACTTATAATGGACCACAAACTAGTAATCCATTGGCTTTCGAGTGGAATCCTTTTTAGAGTAGTCCAATTACATAACAAACAGAGGCTGGGGGAAACCCCAAATTTTCATTTGGGAACCAGGAGGCAGGTCCTTCTTTATCCCAAACTCTTATTATCAAACCCCGGTTAAGCCAAAGATTCCTTTCCTTGCAATGTTAAACTTTCCATATTTGTCAAATTTAATGAATGAACTCGTGCATCATAGTGAGACATGACCACATGTACCTATTAAGTTGCCCTCAGACATTCCTAAGTTTGAAGGCAAAGCTGGAGAAGATCCAAGTGTGCACATTACCACTTTCCACCTTTGGTGCTATTCTAACTCACTGAATGATGACTCCGTTTCGTTGAGGATTTTCCAGAGAACCTCATTTATTCAAAAACTATGCTTGATCATTAATATTTTATAGGTAATCATTCAGTCAAACGAAACCATCTTTCTTACTACATGAAAACTAGAACCTAGAAAAAAATTTATGTTATGAGATGACCAAAACAACTTCGTATTATTTAAGATTTATTAATACATACAATTCCGCCACTAGTATTAATATAAGTTGAGACTCCCTCTTCCAGACCGAAGGTATGGCACGTCCTCGTTCCATGAATGAATTAAGACTGTGTTAAAATGGAAAACATGAGGGTATATATAGTCAGTAAATCCTATAGGAAACCAGTCAGCCCTGCTACTTCTCAAAGGTTTAACGTCATTCAAGTAATTATGGACAAAGTTTGCATTTCAAGTTCATTAGACTCCTAAGTTTATGGGTCCCAATTCTAGGATAGTGATATCCTAGGTATAGTATGAATTAGACAGTAGGGTCTTAAGTGCAACTTATAAACAATCTCAAATGGCAGATTGATAGAGTTCATTTTAGATCAACCATGCATACCTTCCTCCAGTAGACCCACAACAACATTTATTATCACAAAGTCATTTTCATATTTTCTCTCTCTTTTGTTTTTACTTGTTTTCTCTTTTTTTAACAAGCTTTCCTCCCTAGCCATATTCCCCTCTTTCAGTTGGCCTATTCAGTACCCCGTTGGGTTTACCTAGTCATACCACAGACTAGTACCCGCTGCCAGCAAGCCTATTCAGTACCCCGGCGGGTTCACCTCTTAAACCCGTTTTCTATCAGAGGCTCTTGTCCCAATGTTTCCAGTCCCTATAGATATTCGACAAATGATTTTGCCTATGAAGGAGTGGTGGGGGAGAAACTCCGAAAACCATGCTACAGGGTGGGATGGTATATGGATTGAAGGACAGCTAGTCTTCTCTTTTTTATTATCATGGAAAAATAAAGGCTGCAATAGGAATCTACTGAATCAAAGATACACACGATTGATGGATTTAGTGTAAAGTGGATGGATCCATAAGATAATGAGTGAAAGGTGTCTCTAGTCCCAAATCTCGCCTCTTTCATATGGAGTTATAATAGTGTTCCCCACAAACTAGGAATTTCATTCACCCTTATGCTACCCTGTAGTAAAGATGCTTAAATAACATGCCCTGATAATGAAGCTAGGATGTATGAGTGACCTCTACATTTTATATAGACCTTAATTTATGACAAATCCCTAAGATGGTTAAAGTTGGTCTTGATTAAGTGATATAATTAGAAATATGCATGTATGAAAATGAATAATGTTGTAATATTGTTTGGTTTAGTCATTAACATGATCTTCTTATTAGTTCTTTTATTTGAAAAAGAAAACAAGAAAAACAAAGTTGCATTATTCCCTAAACTAAGAATGCAACATTTTATTTATATACATATTTCCCTTCCTGAAGAAGAAAGAAAACATGTTTATTCAATTATATGAGATTTTCCAATGAAATGACCAATGACCAACCACAATTTCTAGAAAATTTGGTTTCAAGGAACCACGATTTTCTCCCAAATGGATATGAATTTGGCTAAAATTCCTGATGGTGATTGAAATGGGAATATTCTGCACAAAACCCATGTTCTAGAATTTTCAATTTCGCTTCTGTTGGCCTGTAAACCAAGCCCAAAAACCAACTATCTGTTAAAAACATGTGGTCTGCATGGGCATATGGATGAACGTCTGGATGAGCTGTAGTTCATAAATCCGGATTCTAAGCAAATTTTATGCTGGTTTGTTGGCCACACTGACTGTTGAGCATTGAGTTGTTGGATTGTGGCCGAGTTCCACTGATTGGGTGTCAGATTCTTGTTTCTTTCCTCCCTCATGTGATGCATGTGTTAATCCTCCATTATGCATGCATTACTGCACATAAAAGAAAATCTATTAGTTAACAAAAACCAAAGTATGAAATGGCAATATATTCAATATGAAGTTTTTAAAACAAATGGTTTTAAAAGGAATACATATATGAACTTTTATCATTTAAATAACTCAATTCAAAAGGAATTAAAGGGTGTTTGGCCATGTTGACATATGATTTAAATAATTAATAAATTATTAAAATTTCATGTCATAATTCATTTTATGTTTTAATAACTTGGATATGAGTGGGTTTGAAAAAGTGATTTAAAGTTAAGAGAATTGTTTTAATATTTAATTTCTTTTTAGTATTTTTATTTTATCCTTTGTTAAAATTTAAGCCAATGCATAAAACTCGTCATTACTTTATGGTTTCAATTTGTATATGCAGGATCGGAAGAAACGGGTAAACCAAACTAGTAAACTAACAAGCAATCAAATATAATTCAGAACTCAGGACCGAAAGAAGGGGCTGAATGGAGTGCATAACGTCTTTTATTTGCAAAATACTACATTTAATACACAAAAATAACATATTTGTCTTATTTTACATTTACGAGATTTTAATTAATAAAACAGAGTAAAAGACAATCTTATTGAACATAGATGTATTAAATTACGGTAAATAGGTCAGAAATTAATGTAAATAAAGCCATTATAAAAGACAATTTCGAGGCCCAACACTTAGTATCGTAGGTCTGATTTGTCTTGCTATAGATTCAAATTCTGGGTTTGAAAATCTTACATTAAGTATGTAAGACTTGGTCCCCAATAAAATAAACTTCATTATATTTTCCTTTAAAATTGTAGGATATATAAATGGCATTTATTTTCGTTATGGTTTAAAACTTTAAGTTTATTCAATTATGTTCTTAAAGATTAATTGTATTTATTCTGCAAATTATATTTATTCTGTTTTAGTTTTAAAATATAGATTAATTTGCAATAGTTTTGATCACAGAAATAGTTCATTTTTAAGATGAATCGGTAAGCTCTGGAATAGTATTAAAACTTCTTAAAAATTCATTAATGTAATAAGAAGTTTTTAAAAGTGTTAAATGATACATCAACCTCATAAGTTTACTTTCTGCAACTTACTCTATTTTCTGTGTCTTAGTTCACTTTCTGTAACCTATTCTGTTTTCTGTGTTGATAAATAGTTTTCTGTTTGTTTAAGTTTCTGAGTTATGTTGGATAGTTCTTAATTTATGCTTCAGTTTTAGAATTGTCTTGAAGTTAATTTAAAAAGTATTTCAACCTTTTAGGATAGGATAGGAATTTCAATATTTTGTAGATGTGAGAGTATTATAATTAATATTAGGGCTTTACATTTGGATAAGTTTGATAACTAATAGATTAGAAGTCTTCTTATTATGCACTTTGAATAATCCCTAGATTAGAATAATCCATATTAGGGTAAATTAATTTAGGATAGGCCTTAATAATGCATATACAGTGTTTGCATCTCACAAGTTACCTTCCTGGGTTGACAATTAGGTGTTGTGTTAGATAGTGCATATTTAGACCCAACATTTTTGGCACTATTGTAGGGGAGGTGCTAAAGGGATTAGAGTCTAGATAGGTTTTTTTTGTATTACACAACAAGGGGGAGGGGAGATCGCTAATACGAGAGGTAAGAACCGGCGCATCCACTATAGTGGGTTACCCCAAAAACCTTGTTTCTCCTTTTCTGCACAAGTTTGTTCGATTTATTTAGAATGTTTCTCTTTCTGCAAATGTAGATAGTTTACTCTCGCAAAGTTAGTTTCAAGCATATATGTTCATAATTGTGCTATGATTTACCTTCTTTGCTTCCTCTGTCATTCTTGACTTGCCCCGGTAAGCCCATTCTTTAATTTTTGTCCAGTGTTTCACCCACGAGCCTTCCTGCACTTTCACATTTTTAATGTTCTTTAATCGTTTTACTAGTGGACTTACGGTGGATTCTAGCTATTTTATTTTGACTTTCATGGATTTGGTTTGTTTTGGGTCCATTTTGTCGGTTGTCTGTTCAGCTCTCTTGGTAGTTAATTTTCTCAATGGGGTCTTTCTGTCGCTCTGGATCTTGATGAAACAATATGTGATTTTCGAATGGCGTAGTATTTATAGGTGGAGTGGATGGTGATCTTATCGAAAATGTTATTAATGGTGGATTTGATGGTAAAGGACGCTCTAATGATGGTTGAGTTAATACGTTCTAGTTTTGGTGCTCCCTCTAATTGTAGTCATGATGAGTTGATTTAAAGTTTTGATCCTATTGTCGATGATGAAGGTATGGTTGATCTGTTGTGTGTCGATGGTAAAAAATGTCGATTATTGTCGAATGGTCTACTACGCCTGTCAAAGTTCATTTTGATTTTCCTTTATTCTTTTTGGAGTTTTAGGTTTTTTCTTTTTATAGGTTTTTGTAATAGTTATAAAACCATTTTTCTCTCTCTCTTTTTTTTTTATAGTTTTGGTACCATTGTAGGCGGGCACTGTTTACCATCTTCCGAAATACTGTGCCCTTTAATGTTCTCAGTCGAACTGATCCATTGGCATTGATTTCTTTGATAATATATGGTCCCGTCCATTCTGTGTGTAAATTTTTAGGTTTTCCTTTCACCTGACTGTTCTATAATAATGCAAGGTCTCCAACCGACAAATTATTATTTTAATGTTTCAGTCATGCCAAGCCTTTTGTTGTTGCTTCTGAATTGCTTAGTGTTGTATATCAAGTAGTCGGTGTTCTTCTAGTTTGGTTAATTGCATTAGTAGATCCTCTCTTGCTTCTTCGACATTGATATGTAAGATGTCGGCTATCATTGGTGTTTGCTGTCGAAAATGTAAAGGAACGACTCCTTCTTGGTCGTAGACTAGTCGAAAGGGTGTTTGGTCAATCGAGTATTTATATGTTGTTCTGTATTCCCATAATACCGCAATGATTTTCTCATCCTAGTCATCTTTGTCAGCATTGCAAATTTTTTTCAGTGTTTTGTTGAATGCCTCTATCGCCCAATAAATCTGAGGGTGATAGGTTGTGCTTCGTCGATGGTCAATTTTGAACTGTTTTGTCAATGTTGTGATTGTTTTATTGATGAAGTGTGAGCCTTGGTCACTGATTAAGGTTATAGGGCAGACAAACCTAGTGATAATATTTTCATATATGAATTTAGCAGCTATTTCACTAGAACAGGTGTCGACAGATTCTGCTTCTGTCCATTTAGTGACATATTCAACTGTTGTTATGATATACCTTGCGCCTGTCCTTTTTGTTGGGACTGGAAATGGACCTATAAAGTCGATAGCCCATATTTCAAATGTGAGGCTTGGGTTTACTAATATTAAAGGAATTTATGTACTAGGCAGTGGTCGACCTAGACTTTGGCAGTGATCACATTTTCTCACAAACTTTTTACAGTCTTTGTATAGCGTTAGCCACCATAGTCCTGATTATTGGATTTTCTTTGTAGTTGTATCCAACTGAAAGTGTCCTCTTGTCGGTCCATAATGTGCTTCATGCATAATGTTTTCTCGTTCATGTTCTAACACACATCGATGGAGTACTTTGTCCAAACCCATTTTTTATAAAAATCCATTAATAAGGCTATATGGGGCTGCTTTCATGGCTAAAATTTGTTTCTTTTTTGTGATCATTCCATCCGGTGCTTGACCATTCTCCAAAAATTGAGCTATTTCTTCCAATTCTGCAAGGACAGCTTCTATTCAGAATAGATGTGCATATGGTAGGTCATCTTCGACTCCTGTCGGCTCCTCCCCCGTGTCGATTCTTGACAAGTGGTCGGGCCTGACATTTAATCATCCTGGTCAAACTACTACTTCGAATTCAAATTCTTGGAATAGTAATAGACAACGAAATATTCTCCAGTGGTGCAAATGTTTATTGACAAGGTATTTTAATGCTTGATGATCTATATAGAATATGAATGGGTTGGCTACTAGGTAGTGTCGATACTTTTGAAGGGAAAAGACCATCCCTAATGCCTCCCTTTCTGTCATGGAGTAGTTGAATTCAGCTTTGTTTAATTTTATACTACTGTATATGATTGGGTAATCCATGCCATCTTCACTAGGTTGTGTTAAGATTGCTCCTATTGCTAAGCCTGAGGCATCAATTTGTACATGAAATTTGATCGACCAGTTCAGGAATCGAAGAATGGGTTCTTCAACTAATTTTATTTTTAATGTGTCAAAGGATGTATCACATTCTGTTGTTCAATTAAACTCTTGATCTTCTCTTAACAGTTCTTCCAAAGGGTATGCCATATCAGAGTAGTGCCAAATGAATTTTCTATAGTACCCTGTATGTCCTAACAGTACTCTGACCTGTTTTGGGTTCACTGGTGGTTTTAATTCGAGGATAATTTTTATCTTTGCAAATTCGACTTTGATACCTTCCTTGCATACAATATGCACTAATAGGATTCCTATAGAGGTTAAGAATATGCATTTCTTTATATTCAGAGATAATTGAATCTGTCGGCAGCATTCCAGTATAAGCCTTAACCATTTATAGTGGTCTTTCAGCATAGAATAATTCGTCCAGTCGTCGAAGTATACTGCCATCATTTTGTAGATGTATTCTTGAAATGTCTTGACAACTATTCTTGAAAACAATGCAGGTGCATTTTTGAGACCAAATGGCATGACTCTGTAGGAAAATGAACCAAATTCACATATGAAGGTTGTCCTTTTTTTTATCTTATTTTGCTATTGGTACCTGATTATACCCTGAGAATCCATCCGTAAATGAATATCATTCATGCCCTGTGACTTCGTTTAGGATTTCATCAGCGTATGGAGTCGGGAATGGATCTGTTAAGGTAGCCTTATTTAATTCATGAAAATCGACACATTTGTAGTTTTGTCGGGTCATGTTTTTTCGGTTGGACGACCATTGGGCTTGCCCATTCCAACTGGTCGATGGGGTAAATTATTTCGCCTGTAAACATATTGTTGATCTCCTTTTTGACTATTTATTTGTATTTATGTGCCAACTTATAAGGTCTTTTCTTGACAGGTCGGGCATCAGGTTTGATGTTTATCTTCATCTTGCCCATTTTTGCTACTAATCCTTTTAAGTCTTTGTAGTCTCATGCAAATACATCTTGAAATTCTTTTAATAAGTCAACTATTTATGTGGTTTGTTCTTCGCTCCAAAAGTCGCCAATTCTTGCCATTTTCGGTCTATTATTGTTAGAAATGTCAATTTCTTTAGTTTTTACTTTTGCATCCATCCATTCTAGTGCTTTACTTTCATTAATCTATCGAGTACCTTCTTTGAACTATGAAAATGTTGCTGAAAATTCTACTGTTGTCATTCAGTCGGTGTCATCTTTGTCAATCGACTCAATTTTGAAAATCATTTTAACTGGTTTGATTGTTTCCAGGCGATCGATCTTCCATTGAAAACTCCTCCCATCCGTGTGTTCATTTTCTAATTGGAGTCTTGTCAACTGTGGTATTTTGTCAGACAAAATGTTATAGCATGCTATGTTTGGTTGGCTTTTATTTTGTGTCGATTCGTGACTAGTCAGTTGTATAAATGTTTTTATCTGTCTTATAGCTTCGACTAGTTTTGTGTCTTCCGGTATAAAGCTAAAGTCTTTAAGGACATTTTCTCTAAGTTCATTCCATAAGAATGTTTCGCCTCGTGCTTCTTCCATTTTATACCACTTGCTAGGTAGGTCATCTAATATCGAGGGAAACAGGTGTGGCCATATACGTTCGCCTTTGTAACCAAGTATTCTCCACTCTGTTTCACATATTCTTATATGATTTTCTGGATCTTGTCCTTGGCTGAAGACAGGTATTTGTGCCTGTTTTGTTAACTTCCTTCCTCCGAATCTTTCTACGAATAAAGTCGAAGCTGTTGTAACACCCTGGTTTTGACCCTGTTGCATTAGATGTATATGATGTATATATTGTAAATTATCATGGTACGGAGCTAAAGGCCAAGGCCCCACCATTGATTGGTTATGCTATGTTTCAGGTTTAAATTGTCACCGATGGTGTATCGGGGCATGCGGCATAGATATTAAGTTTTGTCATCATGTATATATGCATATTTAATTAAATAACCCGACCAGCTACTATCGCGACAACTAAATTGAGAAGGGGCATGATTTTCACAAGGATAAGGGTGGGGGAAATTGTCAAACCTTAGCCAATGAGGGGAAAAACCCATGTGTCACCTTCCTTTGTTTTATCCAACCACCACCATTAAGAATTGCTGGTGGTGGATGAGGCAGTTATTTTTTTTGGGAGTGGGGTGGAAGGACTGTCATTTCTTGCCCATCCGCACACTCCACCAACAATGAACCTCACGATGGGAGAAGAATGACTATGCCTTCATTCATTCACTCCACTACGCATTATCACCACGGTCTGTTCATCCTCACGCAGGGACGCCATTCTTGCCTGGGCTGTTCATTCTCACGCACTCTCCGTCGGCCTCACGATTTGCTGTTCATCCTCACGCAGGAGTGGAAGTTGCTCACGCTCACGCGTATGATTTTTCCTGGTTTTTACCCACACAGTTTTCCTCTGCAGATTTACGGATGGTGTGACTGTATCCTTTCCTCACGGGCTGATTTGTGGATCTTGCGTTGTTGTTTCTCTCACGTACAAGCTGGGATAACTGTAATCTCTTTCCCATTGTGGTCTGTGTAAGTCTTCCCCAGCGGATGCAATTATGTAAAATGGGTTGTTTCTTTCCCTGTGCTGTGAGCGGTGTTTACTGATACATTGGGACTGTTAAAATTCGCCCAAGAGTTGTTTTCCCCTATAAGTTGTAATTGCTGTTTGATTGCATGCGTGCAATGGTTGGTCTTTGGACTGTGTCGGGAGCAAGGATGGGGGCTTGGTTTGCTTGATAAACCTGGTGGATGGAAACCACAAAGACGGAGCTAGAGGGCTGGCTTTCTTCTCCACAACCCTTGAATAGCACTGGAAGGGAATGCAGGGCCTGAGGGACTGTGTAGTAGATAAGGGACCGATTCCTTGTGTTGGGTGTGTGTGGGTGTCTTAGAAGTCAGGCTAGTTCTGGTGTAGGTGTTCCTAGATCTACAATGAGCCTTTCCCAACTCCTGGAAGGCTTGATAAAACCAACTGTGTTGGCTTAGCTATGTTTTGTATATCCTTGGCTATGTGTAAGCCTGCTTGTTCCCTTGTTCCTTGGAGAATCATGCCCAGCTCGGGGGTGGCAGCGCTGCTGAGAGATTAAGGAGCACGCTGGCCTATGGTTGGGTGGAACATTGAAGCAACGTAGCTGGTTGCAGATTGACTTCTTCATAAGATAAGTGATCTTGCTCATTTTACTTCTACAACCACATTTTCTGTTAATGAATGTGATGAACATGTTGAATGAATGTTGTATGAATGTGTGTTGTTTCCGCTGCGTATGATAAACAATTGCATCTATGCATGTTCTACTTCAATGCATCTTGTTATCAGCATTCTGTTTTAGCATTTTATTCCAGCATTTCAACAGTTTTCATGGAATCACATGTTCATGGGGCTGGTTTCCCGGATGGTTAACGCCATGGTCGCGTCCTCTTCGCTGATCGGAGGGTTGGGGACGTGATAGCATGGTATCAGAGCTCATGCTATAGCATGGGCCTGAATGGACCATGAGGATGTAGTGACAGAGGAAGTATTTCTTTCTGCCCAACAGAAATCATGGAATGACTGGAAAATTCAAAAATTGTCTAAGAGTTTGAACAGTCGGATCATCAAAAAAGTTAGTGGGAAAGACTTCCGATGTAGTAGAAGAGTTAGTGGGAAATACTTCTGATGTAGCGGAAGAGCTAGGCAGAAGCATGCCCGATGGGGCATAGTTGGAAAGAAAATCGGAGAAACATTTTCTAAGTGTTCGACGCCCATCAGCGGAAAATAGTTGTTCAAGCGTCCGCTGTTGCGGACGGCTAAAGGACTAAGTGTCCGACGAGAAAAGCCTCCGACTGCCGACGCCGTAAAGAAGGAAAGTTAAAATTTTTCTAAGTAATGAAAACAGCGGCCGTCGAAAGAATATAGTGTTATGTGCACCCACCGTTTCGGAATCCAAAAGCACTAGCCTGCCGACAAGGAAAGACTGCCGATGCCGATCAGGTTGCGCCGTCGATCGGAAGAAGATCAAGGATCATGTTCCGCCATTGCGGCTGCAGAAGGAACTATTTCACCGACAGAAAGAAGGGAATGGAGCCGATCAAGCGGTGGCAGAAAGTGGTGAGATCATCGGAAGGCGTTAACTGTTGAGCAGCCAATACGTTGGCTGAGTTAGCCGAAAGGACTTCCGATTCCGTCGGCGGAAGAAAGTAGAAAGGGGAAGTTGAGAATTCGTCTAAGTATGGAAACTGTCGACAAAATTTAGCTGTTTGAGTAGCCGATGCAGCGGCATGTATCTGAGGAAAATAGAAGATAAGGTTGTCGATGCGGCAGCAGAAGGAAGAAGGAAGTTGAGCCGATCGGATATTTTTCTAAGTCCTAGAGTCGTTAGCCATTGGCGATGGTTAGTGGATTGAACATCCGTCGTTGTGGTTGTCTAATGGACTATCCTTCCGAAGGATAGTGGATCCGATCGCCGTTGAAAAGGGAAGTTGAAAATTTTGTTTAAGTATAAGGACATAGGAAAACTTTAGAAGATCAGTCCGCCGATACGTCGGAAGCCAGAGGAGGATCGGCCCAAAACGTCGAAAAAATTTAGTTGTTTCGACAGCCGATGAACGTCGAAAAAATTTAGTTGTTTCGACTGCCGATACAACGGAAGAAGCTAGTTGTTTCGACAGCCGATGAACAACGGAGAAATTAGTTGTTGTGACTGCCGAAACGTCAGATCAATAGTGGAAATGAGAGCCGATTCTGCATAAGGAAGATTTGAGTTTTTCATGGAATTTCCCCAGCAGATTTTGACTATTTTTCAGTGGGATTTTCAGCTGTTTTTAAGTGAATTTAAAAAAAAAAGAAATTTTTTTATTTTTCCAAGAAAAGGTAAGCAATGCTGGTTTATATCAATGTTACACATCTAATAGTTGTGTTACTAACACGTTTGCAGAGTCATAGTCACCTTCAAGGGCAGTATTCCAAGTAGTGCATTTTGATAAATAAGTGGTGGTTCAGTTATGAGAACCCATGATGGGTATGATGCCCAGGATTTTTACGAACAAGTAGAAGATGCCATGGGAGAAAATTTCTGTAATAGAAATGATGACATTGAGTCTAATGGAAGGAGATTCCAAGAGACACCGTCAGATGTTGCAGCCACCATGAGAAGCCTGATCAAAGCCCAAGAAGAGCAGCATCAGTTGAATGCTGCTATGTTGTAGAGTTTGATAGACTTACATAGAAAGATAGACTCTGGACGAGGTACAGCAAGACCAGAAGGCAGTAAAAGCAGTACTAGGAGAAGGAGAAGGACTTCTAGTGGATCATCTGATTCTAAAGAATCCAGCGAGGATTCAAGTTCTTCTTCTCATAAAAGGAAAGAAAGAGACACCATAGGGATCGCTCTCGGGATGAATTTAAGAAAGCTAAACCTCCTGCGTTTGATGGTGAGGTAAAGACTGGACAAGAGGTTGAATCTTGGCTTCTTGGGATAAAGAAGTACTTTCAAGTGCATGACTATTCAGGAAACATGAAGGCAAGAGTTGCCATATTCAATCTGAATGGAAGAGCATCCATTTGGTGGGAACACCTCAAGCAAGTAAAGAGGATCAGTGAAAGGAGACTCAAGTGGAAGCAGTTCAAGAAATATTTCAAGCAGAAATACCTCTCTGATAGATATTATGACGACAAGATTAAGGAGTTCCATGAGCTGAGATTGGGACAGCGGACCATGGAAGAGTATGCAAATAAGTTTTTGGAGATGTTGAGATATGTCAAGTACATCAGAGATGAAAAAGTGAAGGTCCAACATTTTTTGAGTGGATTACCTCAGTCTTACAAAGATAGAATTGAGTTTTATGAACCTAGAACTCTTGAAGAAGCAATAAGGAAGACTAAGTATTGCTAGGAGCAAAGCAAGGGTAAACCTGATTACCATAAGGCATGGAAGGACAAGAAGAATGAGAAGTTTGACCAAAGAAAGAAAGGTTTCAAGCCTTCTAACTTCAGAAATCAGCAGAAGCAGCCATCTCAAGCTGTGAGTAAGCCAGTTGGAGTGACAGGAGAAAATCCTAAAGATCCACAACAGGATAGAGGGCCACTTCAATGTTGGAAATGTGGAGGACCCCACATGCGCAGGAATTGTCCACTCGAGAATGAGAGTGCAAGGCCAGCTTATAACATTTGAGAAGCAGAAACAATGGGTCAAGTAGCAAGGGCAGTCCCTAGGATTTATGCAGCACTGGAGGATCGCCAAGCAGATCACCAGTCAACTGTGGTTGAAGTAGCAAGTAAGATTGTTGAGCAATCTGTTTCTATTTTGATTGACCCTAGTTCTATGCATAGTTACATTACTCCTAGAGTAGTGGAGATTTGTGCTTTTAAGAAGGTAAAGCATAGGAAGTCTTGGTTAGTTCAGCTAGCCACTGGAACTAAGAGAAAGGTTAGTGAAGTGGTAGAGAAATGTCCGTTGGTCATTAATGGATTGGTCACTTATGTAGATCTGAATGTTCTACCGCTTGGTTCCTATGATGTGCTCATTGGAATGGATTGGTTAGAAGCTCACAAGGTGAAGCTTGACTGTTACCATAAGAATTTCGAATGCATGAATGAAGAAGGGAACCTAGTAGTTGTGAAAGGTATTCCAAAGGTAATTTCAGTACGGCAGGTTTCAGCAATGCAGTTAAAGAAGTTCTGTAGGAAGGGTTTCCAGTTGTATGCAGCTCATATTTTGGAGGAAATGGGAGATACAACTCCTAGGTTGGAAGACTATCATGTGTTACAAGAATTCAGGGATGTGTTTCTTGATGAGATTCCAGGGCTTCCTCCAAAGAGGGACATTGACTCCACTATTGAACTCGCGCCAGGAGCAGCACCAGTGTCCAAGGCACCCTACAAGATGAGTACACCGGAGATGCTATAATTGAAGATGCAACTACAAGAGTTGTTGGAAAAGAAGTATATCCGACCGAGTGTGTCTCCTTGGGGAGCACCGGTTCTATTTGTAAAGAAGAAAGATTGTACACTCAGTTTGTGTATTGATTACAGATAGTTGAACAAGGTTACTATGAAGAATACATATCATTTTCCTAGGATTGATGACCTCTTTGATCAAATGAGAGGAGCAAAGGTATTTTCCAAGATTGACTTAAGGTCTGGTTACCATTAGGTGAGAATAAAGGATGAAGACATTCATAAGACAGCCTTCAGGACAAGGTATGGGCATTATGAGTTTGTAGTGGTACCATTTGGTCTCACAAATGCACCAGCTACATTTATGTGCCTTATGAATAGCGTCTTCAACAGATATTTGGACAAATTTGTTCTTTTTTTCCTTGATGACATTCTTGTTTATTCTAAGAATGAGGAAGAGCATAAAGATCATTTGAGATTGACATTGCAATTGCTTAGGAAGCATCAGTTGTATGCGAAATTGAGCAAGTGTGACTTCTATAGAGATAGAATTCAGTATTTGGGTCACATTATCTCAGAGGAGGGTATATCTGTGGACCCTGAAAAGATTGAAGCCATTATGAATTGGCCTACTCCAAAAAATGTGATAGATGTAAGATCTTTTATGGGACTTGCAGGATACTACATGAGATTCATTGAGGGATTCTCCAAAGTTGCACATGCCATCACTTCTTTGCAAAAGAAGGGGATGAAGTTCGAATGGACGTTGAGGTGTGAAGGAAGTTTCTAGCGGTTGAAGGATCTTCTCACTAGTGCACCCATATTGAAGGTTGCCGATCCAGAATTTTTTTGTGTGGTGTGTACTGATGCATGCGGACAAGGGCTTGGAGGAGTCCTTATGCAAGACAACCATGTGATATGTTATGAGTCAAGAAAGCTGAAGGAACATGAGAAGAACTATGCCACTCATGACCTAGAGCTTGCAGCCATAGTACATGCTCTCAAGATGTGGAGGCATTACTTGATGGGCAGGAGATTTGAGCTCTGAACAGACCATTATGGACTGAAGTATTTGTTTGATTAGCCTACTTTGAATGTGAGGCAAGCAAGATGGCTGAAATTTTTATGTGAGTTCGATTTTGAAATCAAGCACATAAAAGGAAAATAAAATAAGGTAGCTAATGCACTCAGTAGGAAGGTGCAGGAATGCACGTGGCATCTCTTAGTATTTGCCAATCAGATTTGAGGCAGTAGATTGTTAGTCATGCTGCTGAAGATGAACTGTATGAGCAGGTAAAAGACAAATTGCAACATCAAAGTCTTGAGAAGAGGTATGAGGGATATAAATTGGAAGAAGATGGACATCTCACTTATAAAGGTAGAATTTATATTCCATATGTAGAAGATTTGAGGAGAGTTGTTGTGGATGAAATCCATCAAGCTCCGTATTCTGGTCACCCAGGATATCAGAAGACGATTGCTACAGCTAGAAAGCAGTACTTTTGGCTAGGCATGAAAAGGGATATGGCTGAGTACATTTCCAGGTGTATGAAATGTCAGCAGGTAAAGGTTGAGCATAAACATCTAGCAGATTTGTTGCAGCCTTTGCCAGTTCCAGAATGGAAATGGGAAGTTATTTCCATGGATTTTATTACAGGATTGCCAATGACTTGGAGACAACATGATTCCATCATGGTTGTGGTGGACAAGTTGACTAAGGCAGCACATTTTATACCCGTGAATTCTACTCATAAGACTAATGACATTGCAAAGATCTTCATGAAGGAGATATTCAAATTGCATGGATTGCTGAAGGCAATAGTCTCTGACAGGGATGTCAAGTTTACTTCCAATTTTTGGAAGGGGTTGTTTGCATATTTGGGTACAAAGCTAAACTTCAGCACTGCATACCATCCTCAGACAGATGGGCAGACAGAAAGAGTTAACCAGGTGCTTGAAGATATGATTCGCATGTATGTGATGGACAAACTGACCAAGTGGGAAGATTGCTTGCACTTGGTAGAGTTTTCTTATAACAATGGACATCAGGCATCCTTGGGGATGAGTCCATATGAAGCTTTGTATGGAATAAGGTGTAGGACACCAGTGACTTGGGACAATCCAGTGAACAGGATTGTGCTTGGACCAGAATTGCTCAAGGAAATGGAGCAAGAGGTTGTGAAGATCAGGTAGAAGCTGAAAGCAGCACACGACAGACAGAAAAGATATGCAGATAAGCATAGGGTGAATAGGGAGTTCAGTGTCGGGGATCATGTTTACCTTAGAGTGAGGGCAAGGAAGAGTTCCTTGAAGCTTGGAAGTTGTGCCAAGTTGTCACCTAGATATTGTGGGCCGTTTGAAGTGCTTGAAAGAATAGGGCCAGTTGCATATGGACTTGCATTGCCTGCTAGAACTAGAGCTCATAATGTTTTTCATGTTTCTTTGCTTAAGAAATATGTACATGATCCTAACCATGTGATAAATTGGGATGTGATTCAGGTGGAACCCGAGGGAGAGTTCCGAATCGAGCCAATGCGCATCCTCGACAGGAAGGTCACAATGCTCCGGAACCGAGCCATAGGGCAGGTAAAGGTGCAATGGGAACATTACGGACCTGAAGAGGCTACATGGGAGCTGGAGGATGCCATGCAATTGGCACATCCATTTTTGTTCAATTTTGCGGAACACTGAGGTGATACCAGTGTAGCATGTTGTTCAATTTTGTAAAGCACTGAGGACAGTGCTATTGAAGGGGGAAGGGAATGTAACACCCCGGTTTTGACCCCGTTGCATTAGATGTATATGATGTATATATTGTAAATGATCATGGTGTGGAGCTAAAGGCCAAGGCCCCACCATTGATTGGTTATGCTATGTTTCAAGTTGAAATTGTCACCGATGGTGTATCGGGGCATGCGGAATAGATATTAAGTTTTGTCATCATGTACATATGCATCTTTAATTAAATAACCCGACCAGCTACGATCGCGGAAACTAAATTGAGAAGGGGCATGATTTTCACAAGGATAAGGGTGGGGGAAATTGTCAAACCTTAGCCAATGAGGGGAAAAACCCATGTGTCACCTTCCTTTGTTTTATCCAACCACTACCATTAGGAATTGCTGGTGGTGGTTGAGGCAGTTATTGTTTTTGGGAGTGGGGTGGCAGGACTGTCATTCCTTGCCCATCCGCGTACTCCACCAAAAATGAACCTCACGATGGGAGAAGAATGACTATGCCTTCATTCATTCACTCCACTGTGCATTATCACCACGGTCTGTTCATCCTCATGCAGGGACGCCATTATTTCCTGGGCTATTCATTCTCACGCACTCTCCGCAGGCCTCATGATTTGCTGTTCATCCTCACGCAGGAGCAGAAGTTGCTCATGCTCACGCGCAGGATTTTTCCTGGTTTTTACCCACATAGTTTTCCTCTGCGGATTTACGAATGGTGTGACTGTATCCTTTCCTCATGGGCTGATTTGTGGATCCTGCATTGTTGTTTCTCTCACGTACAAGATGGGAGAACTGTAATTTCTTTCCCATTGTGGTCTGTGTAAGTCTTCCCCAGCAGATTCAATTGTGTAAAATGGGTTGTTGCTTTCCCTGTGCTGTGAGCAGTGTTCACTGATACATTGGGACTGTTAAAATTCACCCAAGAGTCGTTTTCCCCTGTTAAGTTGTAATTGTTGTTTGATTGCATCCATGCAATGGTTGGTCTTCGGACTATGTCGGGAGCAGGGATGGGGGCTTGGTTTGCTTGATAAACTCGGTGGCTGGAAACCACACAGATGGAGCTAGAGGGCTGGCTTTCTTCTCCACAACCCCTGAATAGCACTGGAAGGGAATGCAGGGCCTGAGGGACTGTGTAGAAGAGAAGGGACTGATTCCTTGTGTTGGTTGTGTGTGGGTGTCTTAGAAGTCAGGCTAGTTCTGGTGTAGGTGTTCCTAGCTCTGCAATGAGCTCACCAACTTAGCATTTAGCCTTTCCCAACTCCTGGATGGCCTGATAAAACCAACTATGTTGGCTTGGTTGTGTTTTGTATATCCTTGGCTATGTGTAAGCCTGCTTGTTCCCTTGTTCCTTGGAGAATCATGCCTAGCTCGGGGGTGGCAGCGTTGCTGAGAGATTAAGGAGCACGTTGGCCTATGGTTGGGTGGAACGTTGTAGCGACGTAGCTGGTTGCGGATTGACTTCTTCATAAGATAAGTGATCTTGCTCATTTTACTTCTGCAAACACATTTTCTGTTAATGAATGTGATGGACATGTTGAATGAATGCTGTATGAATGTGTGTTTTTTCTGCTGCGTATGATAAACAATTGCATCTGTGCATGTTCTACTTCAATGCATCTTGTTATCAGCATTCTGTTTTAGCATTTTATTCCAGCATTTCAACAATTTTCATGGAATCACATGTTCATGGGGCTGGTTTCCCGGATGGTTAACGCCATGGTCACATCCTCTTCGTCAGTAGGAGGGTTGGGGACGTGACAGCTGTTGTCCACGTTTGTAGTCTTGACTGATGGGTATCCCACCATCGAGCACCTTGTCCTGTAAATGTTTCAACCAAACTTTGAAGTCGGCCATGTTCACCTAGATTCTTAGAGACTTGTTCTACATGAAGAGTGGTGATTCTCTTTCTTTATACCTAAGACTTTGTTTATTATATGTTTTTATTGTTGCTAATGAGGGCTATACCCTTATTATTTTCTCAAATATTTTTGGAATGGTCAATATAGAAAAGCATTGTCGGCTTGATTTCTTTTGGATAGCTTGAATGGTCCAACAACCTCGTGCTTGTGTTTCATAACTTTCAATCTCCCAATTGTATAGTTTTGCATCTGATTTATATTCGACCGAGTCTTGGTTTCCTAGATGAAATTCACCATAATTATTGGGTTCAGTATAGTCTTCATTGTTTTGTATTTGGTATAGTTTTAAAATGTCAACTTCTTCATCAATAGGTTCGGTCCAAGTTTCACCTTGGGAAGGATGAATGGGGGAGATAAATTTATGTCCATTCCCTTTTAATTTTATTCTTTCCTTGTCGAAAGATATTGATGCTTTCATTTTTCTCCCCCATGGTCAACCTACCAGGGCTGGGAAGGAGATAAATCCTTCCTTAGGGTCGATAATTTTGAAGTCGATCTTAGTCGATATGCCTTTTATAGTTGTATCGACATTTCTCCAAATCCCGATTGGTTCGATCAGTGCTTGGTCGGCCATTTTTAAATATATGCATGATTCATTCAGTCGTGGCTTACCTAACTGTTCCCATGTGTCTCATGTCATAATATTTACTTGTGAACCGAAGTCGAGAACGACTTGTCGAACATGATATCCTTCAATTTCATGATCGATGAGTGGGTCAACATCACTCTTGTCTTTTTTATTCAAACTATATATGTTATTTGTTTGTTTATTTGTATTATTTTTGTGCTTTATATCATATAATAAATCAATGAATTGAGACACCGATTTATCATTCTGTATTAGATTGAATAGTTCTTCGTGTGTGTTTTGTCATCTGTCATCGACTACTTCCGGTCTAGCAAATTCCTGAAACATGTTTGATGCATCGTTATATAATTGTTTTTGTTTTGTCGGAATAGGGTAATCATTTTTTTCTTTAATTTTTCTTATGCGTGGGTTATCATTTCCGATTTTTGTTCCTGGTCGAGTTACTATATGTAGGTTCTTTGTATGTATTACATCATGTTTTTGAACACATGACAAGACATTAATGTTTTTATTTTTATTAATCTTGTCAAGCATGGTGGTACAATCCTCTAGTGAGTGATTTCCCACACCACAGCTAGTACAAAACTTTAGATCAGTTATATCCTTGTATGGATAGTTTGTGTAGCAGTGTCCTTATTTATAACTTGTAAAGCAATGGATTGGTCGTCATGGTCGATTGTCACGATTTCCAGAAAATCATCCTCGACCTCCAAGTCCTCCACAACAATTGTCGAACTAGCACTCGTACCAATGGATTTCATATCTTTGATTAATCAGCTCGTTTTGATCGTTACTCCTTGGAACGTTATCATTATTCTGTGTGATTGCATTCGTTTGATAGACTGCTTGATAGTTTTGTCGATTCTTCAGGTTCAAATGGCAGTCGGTCGTTGCGTGACTTTTTACCTCGCAGTTTGCGCACCAAGATGCTTTTCTATTCTTCATGTTATATGGGAAATCTTTCATCGTATGCTCTCCATGTTCTTGGCAAATGTCGCAGAAGCATTTTTTTTTAACAAAATGAACGTCTTGTCAACAATTAACTTTAGTGTGTTCAGCCATGGAGCACCTTGTGCACCAGACATACTAATTTTTGAGGTTCTGTTCTTTCAACGATTTCTGCATAATTTCTATCTGTTCTTCCATCCTAGTATCGGCGGGATATGCTGGGAAATCCTCATCCATCTCTACCTGCAGAGTTTTGGTAAGTGCATCTTCATATGTTTTAAATTTCTCCAAGCTTATATGACACTGGATTTTCTGTGATAGAACTTCAAGAAACCACTGAATTAATAATTGTTCATCAATTACATAATCTAGTTGGCTCAAGAGATCCTTCCATCTCTTATCATAGTCCCGAACTGACTCTACTAGTTTCTGAGATGTCATCTTCAACTTTTTTAATGCCAAATGCTTTGCATATGGTGTTTTAAAGAAATATAAGAATTGTGCCTTAACTTGATTGGCCTCCCTTGATTGGCCTCCCATGTTGACTCACAGAAGAACCAATGTCATTTAGGATATTCATCACCCTCATAGAGGGACATATCTGCTGAGCCATGACCCATGTCGGTGTTGACATATCCTCCAGGAGGTGGCGGCGATGGAGGTGGTGGTGGGGGTAATGGGATACTCTGCGTATCTATTTGTTCACAACTATTGTCGATGGAACTTTCATTCCCTTCGGTTGTTTTGTTTTTTGTTTATTCTCCCACAAGTAGTTGTTTCGGGTCAACTTCTTCTGTCAATGTCTAGCTGCACCAGTGTGCTTGCAAGTTTGACTGTTCTATTTCTTGTAAAGTTGTGTTTGGTAGGGGGGGTGCTCCTTTATGTGTCGGGTAGAGCAAGTGGATACTTCATTTGGAAGGGTATGCTTGAAGTGTTATCTAATTTCCTTCATCTAGTTGACGGATTACTAAATGATTATCATCATTTACTTCGTCATCTATTTGGATCCATATACCGAACTCACCAGCTCTTAGTCGTAGGTCCTCTTCGACAATGGCCTATATTTGGGTACTCGAATTTTTTGGAGACAAAGGTCTTATCTCCTGGGGAATTTCTAGTTGGATAGCTTCTCGCTGCTCTATCCACAAATATTCTTCCATGGGTGATGCTTCCTCTTCCACACCTTCTTCTTGTTGGTCATGACCCAAATCTGGCAGATTTATTCCATGTTCTGTCACCCTAGTGGTCATTCCTCTTTGCAACGTTCTAGATTGATCTCTTCTCTCTTCCCTTATTTTCTGCCTCTTCTCTCTTTCTAACTTCTGCAAGTCTGATTTACCTTTATGTGTCACTGTTCGTTCAATTCACTTATTAAGTCGACTTTTCATTGTTGGTGATGGTGTTTTCTTCAGTTGACTAGAATCCTTTTTACTCTACCCCGACACATGACCAGCTACCCCCCCATAGCCTACCCGATGCTTTAAAAATCTCGGATAGTTCTGTTTATTTTCTTAGGAAGTACTCCCACTCCCTTTCGGCAATGAATTTTCCCACTTCTTCTATTTCTCCACCCAGTTATTATTTGGTGGCGGTTCATGTAGTGATGGAAGAGGTTCTACGATATGGACCACTCCCTTCTCGATCAGGAATTTGAACAAAAGCGTCGGTAAAGAGCAAAGAAATTGCTCAGTGAAGTCCATATAAAACCTTCTCTCGATACTTTTGACCAAGACTCTTTCCTCCATGGTTTGTTCTTCGTAGAATTCGTCTATGATCTTTTCAAACCACCCTGACAGGTTTGTTTGTCCACCTCGAATCAGTTTCTCCAGTAACTCTTGGTCTTTAGTTTCTTCTATCTTTTTCATCCAAAAAAATTTTCAACAGCCAAGGCACCAACTCTACAAACTTCTCATGTGTTTCGGTGAATAATTTCTCCTTCTCCTGAGAAATGGTCAATATGTTTCTTCTCGCATAGTTTTTTAAGTAATTTGCAATCTTACGCTCCCACCAATTCTTAATCTCTTGCTCTGATATCATCGACGTATGGTCATGTCATCCGTGTATGTACTACTGAGAACGGAACCATTGTTGTAATCTCACAGATCATATAGGGTTAGCAATAATACACACAAGAATCATATAAACATACAGAGATAAGAGACAAGAACAGGTAATGGAATAATAGATTATATTATAGAATCACATGAGGATCCATACACATACAAAACTGAACCAAGTTCTCAATTGGCCCAATAGCCTAATATATATGATTTATAAATGGTTATGAGTAACTACTTATCGGTTCGTTCAATCAACACGACCTTTGGAGGCCGACCTAATCTCCAATTAGTCAGTTAAATCGACTAGTCGGCTCACCGACTAGCTCCTCCAACAAGGCCCCTCCTTATGTTTTTATTTTAAGCTTCCTTAGACAAGTTTTTCTTTCCTAGAAGGGTTCATCCTAACACTTGTTTTTCTTAGAAGTTGAGAAAGAAAGTTTTTTTTACTAAGTTAAAACACATGTTTTTCTTCCGACGTATCGGAACAACTCAACGATATTTGCCAACACATTGGATCAACTCAACCAGTTTTGTCGATACATCGGAGCAAATCGAGGTTTTTCGCTGACACGTTGGATCAACTCATTAATTTTTTCCGTCGTATCGGATCAAATTGGCAAGTTTTGTTGATGTATTAGAAGAACTTAGTGAGTTTTTCCAAAACGGTCGCAAGTTACTTGCGAGTTGATTCTGATTCGATCGGGGAGATTAACAGTTGTTTCCAAAGTTTTTTTGTGGCAAAGTGTTCAGATTTTTTCCAGAAAACCGCCGACACGTTAAACCCATCGAAATAGTTCTTTAAGTTTTGCCGACAAGTTAAATCCATCAGAGGTTTTCAATGAGTTATATTGACACTGTTGGAGGAACTCATCTTGTTTCGCTGACACTGTCATGAAAAAAATCACTTTTCATTGTCGATGTATCAAAAAAACTTGGAAAGAACTACCAACATGTGTCTGCATTACGCGACAAGTTTTCAAGTTGGTGCCAAAGGAAGTTTTGACCCTGCATCATTAAATGCTTTTCAATCACCCTATTAATGATAGTTTTGTCGATATATATATATATATACAGTGCGTTGATTTTGGTTTTTTACCGCAAACACCATTTTGGAGAGCATCTAATCTCCAAAGGACATCTGGAGCTCATACTTATCCCAGTACCGTGTTCACTTCTTGACAAGTAGGTTCATGAAATCATACTTTGTCTTGTTATTTCTTTTAGGGTTTTAAAAGCTATATATATGTGGTAGAGGTTTAGGGTTTTGGTGAGTTTTACCGTGGTTAGCCTTTCCTTTCTCTTTTTCGTAACCCTTTCCTATTAGAAGAGAATCCACAACCCTTAGGGTATTGTTCTGTTACAGTGAGAAGATAGATAAAGAATTTTTTGAAGAGCTCCTTGGCCTAACGACCGCTTTTGTACCCTAGAATGCATTTCCGAGAAGGCGTGAAATTTTCACAGACCTTCCATCCTGCCAGCCCATCCTTCATGGAGTTATTACTTAGTTTTTTTTGCGCAATTTTGGTTCTTACCCCAGCCGATGTTGTGATTGTTAGGAACCCTAGATACACTATACTGAGGTCACAACGGAATAGGTGCTTCGTGACTATGCGAGTCTCCGATCATGCAGGTCAGGGGATGAGTATGTGGAAAAGAAGAAACTCATGGTGGACTTATACCCTAAAAGTTGTTACCCTCTAGAGCCTTGTGTTATTCTCTCCTCAACCTATGTATACGTGAGGGTGCATTTCCTGCGATCCTTCTTAGGGCCGACACCATGATGTAGAAGTTTTTCCAGGATCTTAGGTGCAAACCAGAGTTTTACAGTGCCTCAAAGATTCCTTAGTTTTTTGGGTTTAAGCCATTACCGTGTTTCACCAAGTTGTCCTTTTACCTTTGAGGGAAGTAGTGGGTAGAAACCTCAGTACCTCAACAATTTTTTAGCTTAATAAAAGAAGGTTGGAAGTAAAATTGTGAACCCCACTAACCTGGGTGTGAAAAATATTTAACATTTTTGCATGGAAGAACAAACGGTAAAATGTTCATCTTTCAGTGTGTTTTGACCTATCATTAAAAAGTACATAGGATCTGTGGTGCCCCTTTAGGCGTTTAAGAGGTTTCATCAAAAGATCAGAAAATATTCTGGCTTTCAAAGCAATTATTTCCTCATACATAATGGGTTATGGGGCTTAGAATCTATTATGTGTAGCCATTAGGTGTGTGCAGTCAGAGTCTACCTCAAGATCTAGTATTAATCAACGGGACATGGGGAATCCTCCCTATAAGGTTGTAAAGGCCCTAGGTCTCCCCTTTCGAATAATAGTAGGAGGTTTTAATGTTACAGGATTTTTTAGAAACACGAAAGAGGACAGATGATAACAGCAATATATAACTCTTACAATGGCATATACACACACATTGATGAGTTTTCATTTAAACTCTATAAGCACACACCCTTGTCACAAGCATAAAATGACAAGCAACTTATAAGGAGTTACATCTCCCCACCTCATAATATTGTTTTTGATTGGCCAACAATAGAATGGTAAATATAGCTTTGTTCTCTATTATGACATTGGACACTAATCACCATCTCCTTTTTAAAAGAACGGTGATTCATATACTTAGTAGCTTTTCCCCTTATTTTGGTTATTTCATATTTGATACAAAATGCATGTTGTTTTAAGTTATTCAAGGTAACCACGATATTACTAAGACATATCTCACCATGTTCATGTCACAGTTTCTACTCTCATCGAGAAGGATTATCTCCCAAAGGACAGTTTGGAAATGATAAACTCACACCATGCCTAAAAATAGTGGCAATAAGAAAGCTAAGGCCGGTGAGGTCGATTCGGATGTGGAGATCATCTCCAGGACCGAGATCAAGTTTGAGGACACTAAGGCCATTGTAGGAGCTGACCAAGAGTTCAAATGGGGATAGATATATCAGATGATTAGAGACCAGAACGTCCTCGATGCTGGTCTAAAATAAATGTCCTTGTATGAAAACATAAAAAAAATCAGGCATTACTAAGGAAGCTACTCGCCCAGAGTTGTTCCCATGCATGGAGGTTATCGGTTGGATTTTTCCCCAGATGAACCCTTCCACTATGATTATTTTTAATATAGAGGGGGAAGATTTTGCTTCTTTCACTCCAGCCTATATAACCTTGGCCTGCAAGCTTCCACCTCCATAGGTTACGATGATTGATGAGTGGGTAAACAAAGTAGATTTGGATATTTTGGAGTGTGCCAAGAAGATGATGATAGAAGGAAGACAACTGAGCCAAATGGAAACTGGTGAATACGAGTCCACAAGCTTACGCCCCCCTTTCAAGATCATAGCCTTGATGCTGAATAGGATTTTCGGTCAGGAAACTGGGAAACTGTATAAATTAGGTTTGATCTCGCTAATTTATTATGTGGATTTTGAAGGCACAATTTTCAACTGGGCAGATATCATATCAAGTAGCTTGTCATCCTATGTAGCTACCACGGATGGAGGGATAGCTCAGAAAAGGGAAGAATTTTACATGGCATCCTACCTGATTAACTGCATTCTGTGTAGACACCCATTCCCTAAGCTCAAGTGCACTTGGACACACACCAAGGCCCTTGTATATGATGCTTATCAAATTCTCTGGGCGCATAGGTATGAAAGTTTCTACAAGCTTATATGTGAAGATTTTATGATGCCCCTGTATGAGCTGATCTTCCTCAAAGATCCCAATTGCTTGTCGGATAATGCCATGAAAATTATTTGTGAATATGGGGATTACTTTTTCTCTTAGGAAGGAACTTACCTAAGGATGTATGGAGGATCCAAATCCCCATCACTGTTGCCTAGATATGCCATGGATTATGTAGTCCATAAAGAAGCAGTCAAGAGATTGTTCATAAATGGAGTAGGTAACTTCCTCTTTGACACGAAAAAGGAAGCCTTCCCGCCAGTTCCCTTTTGCATAGGAAGTTACAAATTCACTAAAGTCAAAGGTGCCTCCAAGTTTGTAAAATATTTGGAAAATTTTCACTTTGGGGAGAAGAGTTTATATAGAAATGACAGTCATGGAAAATTTGTTGAACATTGCGTGGTCGTTGGGATATGCTATGAATACACAAATCACTTTGATAAAAATGAAGAGGTGTAGAAAGAAACCATCAAAATGACTGAGCTGAGAAAATAGTTCAAGAATAAGGGTACTAGTAGCACCAGTGCAATAGAGAAGAAGCTGCAGAAACAAAAAGAAGAAGATGAAAGGAAACAAGCATAAGAGGCTCAGAAATAGAAAGAGGAAGAAGAAATATTAAGGAAAGAAGAAGCAAAGGAAAAAAGAAAGCAGAGGAGGTGGCAAAAGAACAAACAAAGAAGGAGGAGGAGGACAAACTTAGGGAAGAATTGAACCGAGAAGCAGCTCAGAACAACCTGGTGGATCCTCCTACTTCATCAGGTAGCACGATCACATGTGGCTACATTCCTTTCGCTAAACTTGGGCTCACTCTGTATAAGCAACACACAATGGCATGTTTGGATACCATCTTTTATGATAAGACAAGAAAGACCATCACCAGAAGGTCTAATAACTAATTGAAAATAGCAACACATGCTGATGTAGTTACAATAACTAAAAATATTATCATGGAGGGTACTAATAAATACCCCAAGTTCATGGAATCTGTGAGTGTAGCAGTTGCACAATCCAGTGCCGACAACGTAAATAGATTGACAAAAAGTGTAGAGCATCACAAAGAAAAGATGCTCAAAATGAAAGATACTCTATTTAAGGAAATAGAAGAAGGCATAGAATTGAAAATAAAACACGATGCCATCTTATCTGAGAAGGAAAGATGACAAAGGGAATATCAAAACTTGGAGGAATAAAAGGACGCATTTGAGGTGCAGGTGACCATTTTGGAGGGAGAGAAAAGAGATTTTGAAGACAAAATTTCAGAACTGGAATCAAGGGGATATGCGGCAAGCCGACAAGTGGGGGAATTAAGAACCCAAGTAGAGGAATTGGTGGCATAGAAGGGATCTCTTGAAACTCAGTTTAAGGTATCCAATGAGAGGCAGCTTGGAATCACCCCTTTCTGTGACCATGCCTGCAACATCCGGAGAAAGATACACCAAGTTCAGGTGAATTTATCGAATGAAATATATAAGGTAAAGATGGCGGAGACAAGATTGAATGAAATTGCAGCAGAATCACTTAATTTCAGGACAAGACTAATAAAAGTCACTAAGAAGGTTCAAATCCAGTTGACTTGGGTAGAGGCCAATTCGACATTTCCTGAACACTTACCTCAGAAGACAGTCAGAGGTCTAAAAATAGAAATGGCACTCCTGGAATTTTGTAGAAAAGCTTTTGTAGGATTGAACAATGAAATCAAAAAGACTCTGGAAAAATGTATGGATTTCTATAAAAATATGCGCCAAGTCCATGATAGATGCCAGTTTTCTTTGACTGCAAAGGTCAATGACTTCCCAAACAAGGACCAGCATGTTGCGTATCTATAAGACCCATTGCACGAGGATGAACAGCAAATTCAGAAAATGGAAATCATAAATGAAGAAGATGTTAAAATTTGGGTTGCAACAGCTTCTGTCAGAAATTATATCTTGGAAGAATTATATAGACTTACTCCAAAAAGGATGACATGCGTGGAGACCCAGCCGGTCGTACACGAAGTGACTGTGCAGATGTTGGAGCTGATAAATTATCAGACCAACGCAGAGGAAGCCAATGAATGGGGGGGATATATTTCAAGCTTGGCTAGGGCCACTTGAAACTTTTGTATTTTTATGTAGTATTTTCATTTTTCTGTATTGTGTCATTTTCTAGTTCAAATCACTAAAAGACAAAATTTTGGAATACCTAAAGTCAGGGAAGTCGATGAGTCGATATAATTGTATTATAAATAGAGGTAGAAAGTAGAATAAATGGAATTTTCATTAGTACAAGAAGGTTGGTTTATTTTTAAGAAGGACTGGGTTTTCTACTAATCAAGAAGGACATATTTGTTGGGAAAGGACTTCACAAGATTTTACATGGATTTTGTGGAATTTTGAATATGGAATCACTTCTATTTAGTTTCCATACAACCGTGAGATCGTTCTTAATTTTATGAACTGTTTCTTTAATGATGAGTGGTTTTGCTTTTTGTATAAAATT
Source organism: Pseudotsuga menziesii (assembly GCA_001517045.1). Classification (NCBI taxonomy): domain Eukaryota; kingdom Viridiplantae; phylum Streptophyta; class Pinopsida; order Pinales; family Pinaceae; genus Pseudotsuga; species Pseudotsuga menziesii. Next base: position 766,843 of record LPNX010564940.1, on the reverse strand, counting down.
ATGTGTATAAATCAAGTAATGAATACTTTATTATTTCAAAGTTATCTTTGATCATCTTTCTATTGTAACTATGCGTATGGAATTGGAATAGTTATCTGCGAGATTCATTGTGAATAATTACAGTACATTGCTCTATTTCTTTTAAATTTGCACCCTACGGGGATAGAATAGTTTAGTTTAGAATAAATTAGAATATAACCTTTTTTTGCTTAGATTTAGATATATATATAAGTGGTTGAGGAACAAGAATCATAACACGGGAGGTAATAACCTACACATCACTTGTGAGGTTATTTTTCATCAATCACCTGCACTTAGCTTAGGCATTTGCATTTCATTCATTTAAAGAAAATTACATAAACGGTGGATCGGGTCGTAACCGGTAAAGTTTTAAAACCTTAGATCTACAGTATCCAGACCATTAATCGGATGGGTTCCCCATACCAAATGGTGAACGATCTAGTTGGGATCGATTACGGGGGAGAATCCCTACTGTCGGCACTTGGGAATTTCCCAGGCATCAATACATTCCAAATCCATGAGGAGTATCATAAAGAGTGGTTCACTACAAGATTGTCCCCACATATACGCAGCCCCTTGACATAATAGAAAATTATATCACAGTCACAGACACTGAATATTTCCATGAATTTGGAACCATCCCTTGTAGGAGAGAATGACATGGGGATAGATCAAATCCAGTCATGGCTAGCAGCACTGATAATTCAGCTACAATAGATTGCTAAAGGCAAGGAAAATTGAGAAGAAATATGGTGTACCAATCACAAAAAGAAAAGACATCACGGGAATTAGTGCCAAACTTTTAGAGCTTAATTGGATATAGGATCCCAAAATCCAATTCCTACAAAAGGATGGGTATGGTACAAGATATGTAGAGGGAATCATCCTCCAGTGATTTGTCCCTTATTAAAAAGTATGTGAGCACTCCCAAAAGTTTGTTCTATAATTTTTGTAGATCGATGGGACGTGATGAAAAAATATTGTCATGCAATTGATCTGATGAAGGAGCGCACCTCAGATGCATATAGAGTCCAAGGATAACTCAAAACATTAGGTGGGAAACCACAAAATAATACTCTAGCAGGAGGTTACAATCATATGGGAAGAGGATTAATAGGTCACTGAAGAAGAGGATTCGACAGAGGAGGAAGAGGGTCGGTCATCTACTACAACTGTGGACAACAGGGATATTTTTCGGATTTTCAGAACATGTGTATGACATGCACATGCTATGAAATATTGCCCACTGCTAGTTGAAAAATGGCAACAGAGGGGGAACCAAAACTATAATCAAAATCATATTCAGAATCAGAATCAGAACCGAAAACAAAATTGATACCCAGAACAACCAAAATGTGCAGATGATTATAGCAGAAGAGAGTGGTGGCCAACCGAAGATAGGATCAGTCACAATAGAGGAGTAAGAACATGAAATGATGTGATAGATCAATAACTATGCACTGACAATTGGGTCAGTAAAGCAACCGGAAAGGCTCCCATGTTTGATTCACAAAGGGAGAAAGATACACATAAACAAGCAAGGAGAGATATGTTAGGGAAGTCTATGGAGCATCAACATCGCAACAAGTATATGATAAACCACCTGTATATGACATGCCTCCAACATATAACTACTTAGTGCCAGAGGAACCAATTGAAGAGGTAAAAACTCTGGAAAACGTTTTAAAGAGTTCACTAGAATTGATAAAAGATGAATATGCTTTGAATATATTGCACTGGATGAATGACTGGTGCACACACGGGAAAGAAGTATATGTTGTAGTCAACCAAGTGTGCCACAGAAGAAGGAAAAATAGGGAATTTTGGCTAAGTGTGTAGATAGGAGATTACAATATGGACTATATTATTTTGGATTTGGGCTTGGTGTCAACGTCCTACTAAAGCAAACATGGGAGATTATGGGTAGGACAAGGCTGATTTGGTCTAACATTCAATGAGACTATCCAACCAACATATAATTGTTTTGATTGGAAGGTTGACAGAGGTAACCGTCAATATCGATGGTGTGTGTTGTACGGTTGATTTTGAAATAATTGAGATTGTAGATAATAACAAACCTTATCCTGCATTGTTAGGACTCGAGTGGGATTTTACTAACAAATCCATTATTAATCTAAAAGAAAAGACAAATGGTATTTAAAGTTCATGACCTAAGAGTTACTGCACAATTGGATCCTATGGAAGGGAGGTGATATGTTGAAGCAGTAAGAAAATAAGAGATGGAAAAATTCTATAGTGTGACTGTGTGGGTGGATAATAAATGTAGGAATTTTTGACAAATATCTTGATGTCATAAATGTAGAATTGGGTGTAAATCTGGATTGGACCAGGGACGAGTGCTTGTAAAATGAGAGGGAAGTAAACATGAAGAGAGCATAGTCACTTGAAGTATTGGAAGCCCGGGAGGGAAGAAGTAGATAGAGGAACATTGTAGTCACCAAAGAAGTTGCAGAGAACAATGCCATTGCCCAAGCAAATAGAATTTGGGTCAAAGAAGAAGTCATGCACCAAGCAACCACCATTATTTGCAGAAACACTAGGGGTGGGTACATCAAGATTATCTCCATAAGGATTGCCAATGGACTATGCACTACCAATAAATTTGAATGCAAGACCAATGAATTTGTCTCAAACACCGAAGTATACCTTGGAGACACCATAGGTGATAGTAGGAGGAAATATGTTGGGAACAATAAAAAATATGGGTTTTTAATAATAATAAAAATTGGACGAGATATTGTGTTGCTTGGTGGTTATTTGCTCCTAAATCAAAGTATGCGGACCATGACATTACATATGTAACCTAGTTTTCAGCACTCAAAAGGGAGAGCTATCTGACAATGGAAACCACTCTAGATTCATTGATCATCATAGTAGAGCCTTAGCAATGGGCGAGCGGGTTGCATCATGCAGGCATCTTGAATATGTTGGAAATCCCACACTTTGGTAGAAGCTCAGATATCAATTCCTATGTATAGTTGTTGTTGACATGTGTACATAAAGGATTCATGTAGTTGAATAAGCTAGTGGCTATTGATAGTCAACTCGTTGCATAAATCACAGGGCTCCAAAATCAGGGGAGGACCCAACACTATTATTCAAAAATAGGACATAGGACAAACCATAAGTGTTGGCAGGTGATATGGATGTGCATGGTGCACAAGCAACCAAAGTCAAAGAGCAGTGCGCAAGGCGGAGAAGTCAACAAGAGTCAGCTTGGTCATAATTTTGTAGTTTTTGGTCCAATTTAGTTAGAAAGTAGTTAGAAGTGTACCATCTTGTAAAGGCGCAAGCCTATATATAGAGTTAGAAATGTAGTAGGAATCTTGGATTTTTTCTTAAGACCATATTTTTGACATCTTTGGATGATCAATCTATGTATCTGTTATTTTGGTTTTGTCTTGCAAACCTGGAGATGTATTTTGGAAACTTGTTTGGAGTTACAGATTAATATAACAAGTACGAATGAAGGCTGAAAACTTGGTGTCTTATGTTTTATGGTTTTAATGATGCAATCTGAATGATTAACTGTTGCGATGTGGTTTATATTCTTGAATGATGCGATGTATCTGCATACTGAATGATTTCATGTTTGTTGATATCTTTAGAAATACAATGCGATGACTAAATCTAATATGAATGGTTCTTGATGCGAGCAAATATGAATGATTGGTGTTAAAACCCTTTTCTGGATCTCTGGTTAGTACTGCGGCAGAGGGAAAATAGGTGCGCAAATCCTCCTCCTTAATTTGGAAACTTGGTTCCTATAGCTCTCCCTCGAACATCTCATGTGAGACTTCATCTGCTTCGTAGGTGTTGTTGGACAGAATAAAACCTGTCTGGGCCGGTGCTCAGGGAGATCGAGGTGGAAAGGGGTGTCGACAGTGTGTGGACCCTTGTCGACAAATATGTGTCAACAAATGGTTTTGTTTCTAGGACCATGGTGTGAGGAAGAGGAGGATATGTTGTAGCATCTGACGAAACCGGAGATTCAGGATTGGTTCGATCAGAAGGCTTAAGAATTCACAGTAGACGAAAACCCGAGTTCCAGACTAACAAAAAAAGAGTGGTTGGGAAGGAATACATGTTCTGATATCCATGAATATTTCTTCGTCGAGTTTCCAATTATCTTGTAAGAGTGGTTGGTGTAGCTGACCTATTGGAAGAAAAAATTTCAAGGAGGTGAACCCACTTGCTGGACCCCGGAGCTTATCCATCAGCTGAAGGAGGTAGACAATAGAGAATCGAGGGTTGTCAAAGTTTGTATTGACAGCATTTGGGAAGGATACATCACTAATTTTATGGTTGACACATTCAAGTCCTATAGCGACGTAGAAAGGGAATTCTTCAAAGGACCAAAAGGTATGTTTCTATTGTATTTACAATTGTGGATTAATATGCTTATCTGTGAAAAGACATATTGAAAATGAACTCCAACGAGTAGAGCTCTGGTGTGCGAAGGTTACAGGTACTACAGAGATGAGGGTTGGATGGAATGATAAGGGGTAAATGTATTGGAGTTATGACAAAAGTGTGAAGGAATCCAAGGAAGAGTGTGGTCTTCTACGAAGTGGGTTGAGGTTTCAGCAAGAGAAGAGGCGGAGGACTCATGAGGAGAGTCTTGTTGCAACCAGGACAAGAAACTACAAGAGAATATCATAAGGGATTAAGCGACCCTACAATGATGAAGGATACGAAAAGGCTACAGCTGAGCCCGAGGAAGGACCAACCCAAAGAAACAACATACCTACACCTGTGTGCACTGCGCCACATTCAGGAAGAAACACCACATCATCACAAGATTGCCTGGTGTGTCATCAACACAATAATAGTAGCGGATCAACAAACACAAGAAGAAGGCCCAAGATGGAGGGAGATGATGTGAAATTACCTTCATTCCATGGGAACGGGACTGAGGATCCTGAACAATATTGGTTTCTCTGCGAAGTAGTATGGACTGTGAAGAAAGTCCAAGATGAATACAAGAAGAAGGGTCAGTTGGCAATAACTTTTCGAGGTCGCGCATTAGATTGGTATATGAATTTCGTAAAAGAACCAACATAAGACTCTAGCGGAGATTAGAACTGGATTGATCGAAGAGTTCAGGAAATGCATATATGAGGCACAATATATCATGGGATTAAAATAAATCAAGCAATATCCGAACGAATCGGTCTGGGATTTCAACTAGCGATTCAAGACGCTGATGGAAAAAGTCATTTTCGGAATGAGCGATGTACAACACAAAGAATGGCTCATCGCAGTGTTAGTACCACATATCCGCATGCCATTGATGCATCAGAAGATTACGACACAGAGTGAGGCTCTGGAGATCACAATGAAGCTGGAAGCTTCACTAGTTGGCAAACTAGAGATTGAATGAATCAGAACCAATCGCAACTGGAGAATCTGATGATTCAATTGCAAGATATCAAGAAAGGAAAAGAGATTCATGAAGAAGTATGGTGTACCCAATGTCACACGAAAGGACATCACAAAGATCAATGCCCAGACTTTCATAATTACTTGTTGTCAGGATCTCCAAATCCACTAAGTCAAGGTGGCTTACCATGGTGTCGAATCTGTCAAACTCATGGACATCAACACAAGAAATGTGTGTATCTCAAGAAGATGGTATCCAAGCCAGCGAACTTGTTCTGTAAATTTTTTTCGTTATGTTGGCCATGAAGAGAAGGATTGTCAAGCATATGACCTGCTCCAAGAAAGGACGATGGATACATACTATATGAAAGGAGAAGAACACTAATTGATAGAGAAACTACCATTGTAGAAGCCACAACAGTTTTTGCAACTGCAACCCCAATTTTCTCCATCGTAGCCATAGTATAATCATATGCAATATGCTCCACAGTAGCCATAGTATACTCAGTCGCGGTATACTCAACCGCAGTTTGTTCCACCACAGTCGAATCCACTGTAGCAGCAACAGTTTAATCAACTGCAGTATCAATAGCAAGGAGGATTTTGTGGAGGATTTCGAGGAGGAAGAAACAGAGGTTTTGGTCAAGGAGGAGGATGAGGTCCAGGACCGGTGCAGTGCTACAATTGCGGAGTACTGGGGAATTATTGGTGAGATTTCCCAAACCTTCAATCACAATGTACCTATTGTACCACCGCATATCACACTATTGAATATTGCCCACAACTGATTGCAAAATGGAAAGCAAATAATGTTCCGCCACCGTAGAACCGAAATCAAAATGTGAACCATTGACTCAACTTAAGGATGTTGGATTCATTACTTGTGGAGATGCAATGACGGGGGATGATGGTCTAATCCCACAGGTTCGATTAGCGGATTGAAAAAAGGTACAATTTGATGTGGACACTGATAGGGATACGTTCTTTGATGTAAGAGACACCATGAAATGAGATATCAGTAAGTTGTCTTATTAGCAAGAATATTTCACCTTCTATGGATAGTAAGGTGTTCCACTGGTCTGAATGGTTCATATCCAGAAAAAATGAACGACAAAGGTTGAAGACCCTCCCTGGACGCCATAGATACCTGGAATTTGATGCTTCGATAGTAACCATGTGTACCTACAATCAGATCAAACACGTAAACACATCAAAGCTGCCAGAATATAATCTACTGATCCATGTTAGTGACTAAGGAATCTAACAACATATACATGTGAAATCAAACAACAACAGTAATGTGGGACGGAAATCAGCTTTGCATTAAGATAAAATGGAGAAGTTTACAACCAATTAAGCCTTAGTGTTGACATGCATCTCCATGAAACCAAAACTTTCATCCCCATAAGCTCCAACTTTGCTCTCTATGATATCCAATGGCTTGGGCCAAGTGGTCAATCCAACAGCATAACAATGCCTTAAGAGTTCCCCCCTCAACCATGGACATGAGCTTGTATTTATAAGGCTCAATGGATAGGGATGGTTGACAGATTAGTGGTTGAGGTGGCCTCTAAGATCCTAGGATGAGGGATCTCGAGCTCAACTAACCCACAATGATAGGGATAAGGGAGGACACGAGGCTCATGATCTCGAAGCCTCGAGAATCTTCTCTTTTCCCATTTTACCCAGGGTACCACTTTTCTCCTTCTATGACAGAGCGGTTCAGGTAAGAAACGCTTATGGACCAAGGGCTATAAGCAGTGGTACTGCTTATGGACAACAAGGAATAGGTGGTGTGAGCAAGGTACCGCTCCTGGATAAAGGGGAAAGTGCGGTGCTGAGTCTTTTTATGAAAGATTGACAATCAACACAGGTTTCCACTCCAAGTGCTGGGATTAAGGAAAAATAGGTATGTCAAAGGTATTATCACATGATGATGACAGGATTTTGGTATAACAGGATGCCCCCCAAAGCATGAGTCTTAGAGGGATACGATAAGCGAGAGCTTTGAGAGAACAAGTCGTTGCTACGAGGTGAAAATGTTGACTCGATCGGAGCATGTAGTCAAGTAGGAATCTGTAGTACATCAATGTTTTTGAATCATATACATAAGTAACCAACTCATGGTTGCAGACCAATACAAGGCAGATCCATGGAAGGAATAAACAAGCATGGCTACTAGAATACAGCGTAGATCCATGTGATAGAGGACTCAAACTTGGACATAGCTACCAAACATACAATGTAGATCTATGTCATACAAACACAAATTTGAGCATAGCCATGACCATACAAATGTGGATCCATGCTAGATATACAAAACTCCATCGCAGCCTAGGGGAAAAGCAATGAGCGCTTTAACCAACTACCCAGGGTCTTCATCTCATCTTCCACAAAGTACAATTCTATCCATGTGATTACAATGATCTAAAGTCGAACATGGTAGAAACCACTTGATTACTGACCAATGATGTGAACCGTTAACAAGTGTGAGGGAGATCACCATTAATGTCAATGATTCCCAAGGTACCCTAGTGCAATCTACTGAGTGTGAATAGATGTCCTGATGTCGAACACCCGATCGATTCTATCGATCAAAGGTCAATGATGTGAACCTATGTCGAGAGAAAGAGAATCTGTCATTAAGGTATACAGATCTCAAGGTACTAAGTTTTTGTTTCTAATACTATTTCCCGGATGATGAGTTGATGTCGACGACACGAAACTTGGAACATAGTTCTGGAACGTAGTAACCATAGGACTGACTCAAAAGTACTGACACAAATATTGTGTTGACTGCAGAGGTAAACTTCTTCAAATCCCCTTTGAACATCGGGTGGCACGACACAAGACTTGTTAGCATGATTAGATGGGACAGACACACAATGCGACAGTGGACAATGCATTATTTTTAAATACTCAAAGGAGTGGCATGACTCATGAAAGTGGATCATCATGGAGATCAGCTAAATACCCAATTGAATGACATGATGTGCATACAAGTGCCATGTTCAAAGGTAACGACAAACTACTGCCATTTATTTGCAAAAATGATTCCCTTCCCATTTCCCCCATCATGATCGATGAGTGCCTCTTTTTGGTTTTACGAGTTCAAAGAGGGTAACAAACACTCGATATAGCTTGTCAGAAGATAAGTCCAAACTCATATGTTTTACAAACCTGAGAGAGGAGGGGTTCATTCCCAAAACGGGTCTCTCAATGTTTAATTTAACGAGTCCAATGAAAGAAAAATCGGTATCGTTCATGTTTAGAGAGTCTGAATGATTACGGAAGAAGACTCTGAACGGGTCCTTTTTCGAATGATTTAGTCTCTAAGGCCTGAAAAAGTGTAAAATCATACCTTAGAGAACTCTTCTAGTCATGATTGGCTGGAGTGTTCCTTTTTCGTAAATAGTCTATCCGAACCGAAAAAGAGATAACCTACCGTCAGAGAGACGACTCTTCAAATTCTTTAATGAGTGCGAAGAAGACAAGATCGCTCGACAATCTTTTCATATTTAGGGAGCCTAAAAATATTTTAAAGAGGACTCCATGAGTTTTCTTTACACAATGTCACTTTTTACGAGGCTGGAAAGAATCGAAAACGGACTCGACTATCTTTTCGTGTTTAAGGAGCCTGAAAAGAAGTGAAAGAAGACTCCATTAACCTTTTTCATGTTTGAATCCAGAGCATGAAAAAGTAATAAACTAAGCTCAAACCACTTTTCATGTTTTAACCAGAGCATGAAAAAGTAATAAACTAAGCTCAAACCACTTTTCATGTTTTAACCAGAGCACGAAAAATGAAAAGTAAGCTCAACACCATCTTACTGTTTTTAACAAGTTCGAAGATCAGTTGAAAGAATGCTCAAGGATTGGTTTCATTTTTACGCAAGCTTGAAACCAATGGGTAAACTATGCTTGAAAAATCCCATTAACATGATATACAGAGGTTGGAATATTTCCCCCAGCATGATTGCTAGCGAAGCCTACCCCTAGCATGGTTGCTAGCGGCTCGACATGCCCCCCAAGCTTTGTTTCGTCTGACGATTCTTCTTTCATACCCAACCTAAAAACCTGGTTACTAATGTGAAAATGTTCACGAGGGGGGTAGGAAGAACGAGAATCAAGCAAGTGAAAAGAAGGTTCAAGTTCTAACACTAAAGTGAAGACTCGACTCAAGGGAAGGGGATCTGTTTCATTTTTACACAAGCTTGAAAGGGAAGGTAACTATGCTTGGAACATGGTTTCATTTTTATGAAAGATTGAAACCAAAAGGTAAACTATGCTTAAGGAAACCTACGTCATTTTTTAACGAGCTTGAAATAGAAAATGAACTATGCTCAAGAATGATTTCATTTTTATGCAAGCTTGAAACCAAAAGGTAAACTATGCTTGAGGAGATCTATTTCATTTTTTAACGAGCTTGACATAGAATGAGAACTTTGCTCAAAGGCATCTGTTTCATTTTTTAACGATCTTGACACAGAATGGGAACTATGCTCATGACATGGTTTCATTTTTATGCAAGCTTGAAACCAAAAGGGTGAACTATGCTTGAGGAGTGATTTTATTTTTCAACAAGCTTGAAACCAAAAGTAAACTATGCTCGGAAACCTGCTCCTACCAAACATGATATCCAGAGGTTGGTAAGTTGCCCCCATTTCATAAAAGTTGTCAGCTTAGCTCCATTATGATGTCCATATATTAGATCCATGCCCCCCCATTTTACCTATTATGGAAAGGAGCTAACTAGAAGAAGGGGAAGCAACCACAAGAACATGCGGCACATTCAAGGATGTCTAATTACTAGGAGTAATGCGATGGTTAGGTTTAACAAATGAAATTTGATCAATGGTCACCATCTTCCCATCATGGGGAAAATGCATAACTCTAAAGAGTGTGGACACAAAATCCTTCATGGCATAGACATAATCATGTCCAAGGAGCAGATTGAAATATAAAGGACCTTGGACCACCATAACATCAATGCAGACAGTTTCCCCCCCTAATGTAATAGGTAAATGAGGAAGGATCCCTAAATGTGCAGTAGGCCTTCGATTAAAATCCAGTATCTGATCGGCGGCTGGCACAAGCTAAGGAGAACCTAAATCTTGACAAGCAGTTGAGGATAGAATACTAACAGAAGCCCCTTCGTCAACAATAGTGCGAAATATTCGCCTAGCAGTAACATTCACAAATATCTGGAAAGGAACACTCGAATGAAGACGAGACTCTATTAGGTTACTCCAGTCAAAGGAAATAACCTCAATACTTGGAGAGGGTTCTGTCGAAACAGAAAAAATATCCTCTTGTCGAGAACAATAAAAAAGAAGCATAAAAACTTCAGCAGGATTCAGTTCATTCTCTACTAGAAGAGAAGAACAAGACGAAGATTTGGTCGAAGAGACTACTTCAGTCTTAACACTCTCTGATGAAAGAGCGGGATCGAGTGGAAATGACACTGACTCAACCACTTTAAATTCACTCTCAAAAGGGAGAGTGGGATCAACCACAAATAAATCCGAATCGACCACTTGGTCAACCAGTGGGGGATCAAGGGATAACTTACTATCACTTGTTGGAATCACCTGTTGATGATCAATAATATTTTCCAACCAATGCAAAGCTTCATCCATGCTTGGACAAAGAAAAGTACGATGCATAGCCTTGCATAGAAAACAAGGATACAAAATTTTACCCTTACGACCTTTTACCAATGGGTCACTGGTTGAGGGAGTATCATCAACATGATAATCAGAGGTTGATGACACAGATGGTTTGGATATTTTAGACCACTCTTATTGTACACGGGAGAGACCGGGACACTCCTTAAGAAGGTGGCCCCCCTTGCAAAGCTTACAAGGGAACTTGGGTTTTCCTAGTGTTCTCTTAGAATGAGCACCATCAAGAGCAGATGGTTGCTGCTTTTTCTCTTTCTTATCCTTCTTCTTCTTCTTACTCTTCCCTTTCTTCTTCTTCTTATCCACATGACTACTAACCATAGATCTTTGGTCAATCGAAGAAGAAGGAAGGGATGAAGGAACAACCTACGAAGAAGGAGAGGGATTAGGTTGAGGTTGATCCTCTCCCGGAGGAGAGGTGACATTTGAGATATTAAATGTAACAGAAATTACTGGATTAAAAATCCAGACCGGTAATCCTATAGCTAATCCAGGAAGATTTAGAGTGGCAATAAAGGGAGGACCAATACCTTCACTTGGAGGGAATACAAAAGGTACACCTTGGAAAGGGACCTCTTGAGTGGTAGTCCCAAATGAGGATGCCATCTCTAAACTCTCTAATAATCCCCTAACTACCACACACAGGAAAGTACTACTCAAACTAAAAGCAACAGGAAAACATGTGAAAGGAGTGGATAAGAGTCAAGAACCTCATAGGATAGTCCAATAGGATAACTTAGATGGTTTGAGGATTCCTAAAAGGGTCTCTCGATATACGCAAGGTACGTGGGAGCTCAAATCGGTAGTAGTGTTGTCTAATGCATAACCGTTCACAAGGGGCCTTCCTATATACAATCGAGTACGTGAAGTACCTTTCTATATACCTCAAGGGTATGTGAAAGGTCGTTCGATATACCGATGGTATGTGGAAGAACCACACGAGTCTTGGGATGTAATGCGGACAAATAACGACAGCTCCTACACTTAATGATGCCTGAACACGTCTCTAACTTATCACTCAAATTGCTAAAAGTTTTAACCTAGTACTACCGTTAATTTTATCTTGTGCGTTTAGGTGGAACCATGGAGTGAAAACTTGAATTTAAAGAATATGCACACTGATCTATATGATAATGCAAGTTTTCCTCTTCAATGAAATTCTACCTAAAAGAGGGAGAGAGATTTACTTTTCTTCCCAAAAATTCACACCCAAATGCAAATGCAATTCTATCCTTTCAAATGAAAAGTGAAATATCAATGCACCCCAAACAATCTTCAAAGCAAATAAAAAAGAGATCTAGAGAACATTTAACATAAATAAACCAAAAATGTTTCTTATCTTTTCATGCTTGAAAAAGATGCATAAAAACTCAATGGAAAGATGATTTCACTAACGTTTCCAAACAAATCTAACTCTAATGCACGCAAAGCTGAAAATAGATGTTTCTTCTCAATGAAAGTAAGATCTAGAATTTCAAACAATCATGCACAAAACAAGAATAAAATCGTCCAACAAGCTTGCGAATAAAGCAAAGGAGAGAGAAAACTAAAACTTCTCTTTGAAACAGACAAGGAAACAAAGAACCAATCTTTCCTTGCAAGCACTGAAAAAATCAGCATGCAAAAGGAAACAAGAATCGCCCCAAGCAAAGAAAGACTCAAAACGACATGGATCACTCATGCATTCCAAGTCCAAAACAAACCAAAGCCTACACATGAAAATGAAATGTATATTTCCAATTAGAATGAATAATATCTACAGAAAAGAGCAAGAGGTTTCAAGCAAAGAAAATAATGTAATCTCCAAGGAAAGAAACACAAACTCTCTTTGAATGCAAAGGGAATATAACAACAAGTAAGCCAAAAACACACAAAAATCAAAATACAAAGTCTGGAACAGGGCCTACCTGGCACCGCGCAGATGAAGCTGTCGACAGGCAGTTTTGAGGCAGAACCGCTTCTTGCTCACTGGATTCAGGTGGTGGCACCACGTATGGCTAACTTGACTCAGGCGGTGGCACTGCTTCTTTCCAACAGAACATGTGCAGTTCCCTGTAAAAATCCAAAACACAAAGAGAACGACAGATCAAGTCAGAAAAAGACCAGATCAGGTTAAAAACTGATAGATTGAGAGTGAGAAAGAGCATAAAAGGTCGAAAATAATTCACATCTAAACAAATATGGAAGTTTCAAACCAAAATCCACTGAGTCAAATAGTAGATCTGACTAAAGAGAGTTGGAGAAGGAGCCTAGATTCGAAAAAGAGTAGAAGAACTGAGGAAGATCAGAAAAAATGATACATATATCTAATCCCCAGCGGAGTCGCCAGATTTGTTAGCAGGAATATTTCACCTTCTGCAGACAGTAAGGTGTTCCACTGGTCTAAATGGCTCAGATCTGGAACAAATGAATGACAAAGGTTGAAGGCCCTCCCTGGATGCCGTAGATACCTGGAATGTGATGCTTCGATAGTAACCCTATGTACCTGTAATCAGATCAAACACGCAAACACATCAAAGCTGCCAGAATATAATCCACTGATCCATGTTAGTGACTAAGGAATCTAACAACATATACATGTGAAATCAAACAACAACAGTAATGTGGGAAGGAAATCAGCTTTGCATTAAGATAAAATGGAGAAGTTTACAACCAATTAATCCTTAGTGTTGACATGCATCTCCATGAAACCAAAACTTCCATCCCCATAAGCTCCAACTTTTCTCTCTATGCTCTCCAATGGCTTGGGCCAAGTGGTCAATCCAATAGCATAACAATACCTTAAGAGTTCCCCCCTCAACCATGGACATGAGCTTGTATTTATAAGGCTCAATGGATAGGGATGGTTGAGAGATTAGTGGATGAGGTGGCCTCTAAGATCCTAGGATGAGGGATCTCGAGCTCAACTGACCTGCAATGATAGGGATAAGGGAGGACACGAGGCTCATGATATAGAAGCCTCAAGAATATTCTCTTTTTCCCATTTTACCCAGGGTACCGCTTTTCTCCTTCTATGACAGAGCGGTTCAAGTAAGAAACACTTATGGACCAAGGGCTATAAGCAGTGGCACCGCTTATGGACAACAAGGAATAGGAGGTGCGAGCAAGGTACCACTCCTAGATAAAGGGAAAAGCGTGGTGCTGAGTCTTTTTATGAAAGATTGACAATCAACATGGGTTTCCACTCCAAGTGCTGGGATTAAGGGCAAATAGGTATGTCAAAGGTCTTATCACATGATGATGACAGGATTTTGGTATAACATGCCTATCTATGAAATGTCGCATGTTTTTTATTCAACACTCGTAGAAAAACCATCACGAAAGCATGGCACATTGCAAAGTTTCTTCGAGAGTTTACTATCGCTAGCAAAAGATCCTTATGCGCTAGATGAGATCGCAAGTCTTCTATATCGACCAGAGAAAGGTCGATAAGACTCTTTTGTTAACTCCTTGCACAAGAAGAAAATCGGAAAGGAGATGAGGATGAATGTCCAAATTGGTGATTACGATGTGGATTCAATTATTTCAGATCTGGGCTCAGATGTCAACATTTTGACAAAGCAGACATGGGAGAAGATGGGGTAACCACAGTTGGTTTGGTCCCCTGTACAACTACAACTGGCCAATGAAACCAGGGTGTCACCAATTGGGTGGGTACCATGCTTAATGGTGGAAGTCGAAGGAAAGAAGACATATGCGGATTTCTATATTATTGAAATTGTCGACGAAGGAAGCTCATATCTTGCACTGCTAGGGATTGGATGTTCCAATGACAACCTGGTGGTGATTAACTTCAAGAAGTGGGGGATGACTTTAGAGAACCCCGACTTAAGATTCATAGCCCCATTGGATCCAAGCGAAGGAAGAAGATATGTTGAACCGGTCAAGGAAGAATTTGTAGGAGGATGTGACCACGCATACAACATTTCAAAGGATTATGTCCATCCCACTGCAGATAGAGAGTTGGGCTAGAGAAGCTTGATCTCTACATCATCAGATTCTGACGATGCACTAAAAAATTGACATAACCGACTACATGAAGTATCCATCCGGAAGTGTGGACGGGTCACTCAGTCATTGCGTTGGGTTGCAATGAAGGTTGTTGAGCTACCAACATGTGAAGGATTACCCAACTTGACTGAGTTCATCAGTGAATTTGAAGACAAGGTTTCAGAACCACAGAGACTATTGGCATTGAAGGAAGAGTTGAAGGCCACTGTAGCACGATGGTGGGAAACAAATAAGAAATCGATCGATGGATGGTCATTGTGTCATAGGTTGATGGAAGTCTGTTTCAGCAAAGTAGAGTGCTAAACTCGAGAAGTATGATGGATGAAAAAATCCCAATAATCATTTGATTGCATGTCAGACTGCATGGGTGTCACGACCAAAGGATGAGTGGGTACATGCTTTTGTACACACGCTGGACGAAATGCCATGATAGTGGTATGTATTAGCAGATCTTCGGAGGGATATCATGACATGGGAGGACTTGACAATTTCTTTCAGTCACACTTTTAGCTTTGCAGATGTTGATCCAGTGATTCATAGCGCACTACAGCATATTCATGATGTCATAATGGAGATAATTCTAGTCACATTTCTTGAGGAATCGCATGAGGTACCAATGATGCAGTTGATGATGGAATGTTATAATGTAACAATAGGACCCGATGATGGGGAGGACCCAAGGAATATGAATATGAAGGAAGTTGGAATATTGCTCCACCTTAGATTCTGATAGACAAAGTTTACCAGTCGTCGAAGATTCAAAAGGTCAACATTGGGACAGAAGAGGAACTGAAGTTAGCTAATATTGGATATTATTGGGATGAAGAGACTATGGTGAAGATTACCAATCTGTTGCATGAGTTCCATGACCTATTTCTGACTAAATTCTATGAAATGAAAGGGATTTTCAAGGACATGGGAGAAATGAAAATCCCACTCAAACCAGATGTGAAGCCAGTGAAGCAGTGTCTATATCTATTAAATCTGCAATACAAGGAGTGAGTGACGGATTCCTTGACAAAATGTTGGATCCAGGAATCATCGAACCAGTTGAAGAATTAGAATGGATCAGTCCAATGGTTGTTCAAGACAAGAAGACATGTGAGGTCTAGATCTGTGTCGATCTCTGGAAGTTAAATGATGCATGCCTTCATGATCCATTCCCTATGCCATTTATTGATGAAGTACTGGAAGGAGTAGGTAGTACGGAGATCTATTCATTCACAGATGTCTTTCGAGGATATAATCATATCAATATTGGGAAGGAATATTGACATAAAATGAATTTTGTGACTGAGTGGGGATTCTTTCAGTATACGGTGATGTCGTTTGGACTAAAAAATGCACTTGCGATATTCTCCAGGATCGTATTTGTTGTGTTTAAGGACTTTATTAAAAAATTTCTGGCAGTATACATGGATGATTGGATGGTGTACGAGCTGATAAAGGATCACCTCACCAATATACGACTGATGTTGGAGTGGTGTTGACAACACCAGATCGTAGTGAATTCATGGAAATGCATATTTTGTAGGGGCACATTGTTTCTAAGGAGGGGATGCTCATCAATCCAGCCAATATTGCGCTTATAGTTAATTTTCCCCCACCGACGAATGTGAAACAACTCAGAGCAACATTGGGACATATGGGATATTATAGAAGTTCATAAGAGGATATGTCACGATTATAGCACCGATGGATAAGTTGTTGAAGAAGGATGCACAATTTGAATGGAGTCACAAGTGTCAAGGGAGTCTTGACACTCTCAAAAATAAAATGGTCACAGCGCCAATATTGGTCTTTCCGCACTGGATGAAGGAATTTCACGTCCATGTCGATGCGTCATTAGTAGCATTAGGAGTGGTTTTGGCACAACTAGGTGAAGGATATATTGACCATCTGATTGTTTTTGCAAGCTAAAAGTCGTCATCTACCGAGCAGAATTACACGACGACGGAACATGAAGTCTTGGCGATGGTGTACGCACTTCAAAAATTTCATCATTATATGTTAGGAGGACATTTTAAGATGTTTAGTGATCATTCTACATTAAAGTAATTGGTAACCAATCCTGTGGTTGGGGGGAAGATATGTTGTTGGTTGCTACTCTTCCAAGTGTTTGATTTTGAAATCGTCGTGAAGTCAGGTCACTTGAATGCAAGACCTGATCATTTGTCAGGAATTGAGACAGGTGAAGAAAAAACCTACATCAAGGATGGCTTAACTGATGCACAATTATTTAAGGTTGGAATGGTTGATGACCATCTTGAGAAAATAATTCAATTTTTGGTGACAGGGAAAGCCCTCGATTATTTCACCATGAATCAGAAGAAAAAATTGGTTGTTCGGGCTGCGTATTTTTCAGTTAATTATTGGACATCTCTATAATATGGGACCAGATGAGATTCTACATCCATATGTCTTACCACATGAGTAGGAGAGGATACTAGCTGAAGAGCATGACAGAGTTGTAGGAGGACACTATGGAGGTTGCGCAACTTCCAGGAAGATACTTTGAGTTGGTCTCTGGTGGCCAACTTTGCACAATGATGCAATAGATTATGCGAAGAGTTGCAACATTTGTCAAAGAATGGGGAAGCCATCATGACAAGATGAGATGTCTCTAGTACCTCAGGTATTGCTGCAACCATTTGATAAATGGGCAGTGGATTTTGTGGGACCCATCAACCCACCAGGAAAGAGGACAGGTGCGCAATATATCATCATAGTGACAGGTTATCTCATGATATGGGCGGAAGCAGCTCTAGTGACGGATTGCACTGCTGTAACTGCAGCAAGGTTTCTGTTCGACAATGTTGCCACTCGGTTTAGCTGTCCAAATATATTGATGAGTGATCAGGGCAGTCATTTCATCAATTTCACTATCAATGCAATGATGGAGGAGTTCCATATTCACCACAAGAAGAGAACTCCTTATCATCCGCAAGAGAATGGAATGGTGGAGGAATTCAACAAGATACAGTGGAGCATGCACTCACCAAGGTTTGCAACACAAGGCGTGAAGATCCCTGCAAATGATTGACAAGATAGACACCATTCAATTTAGTATATGGTCAGGAACTAGTAATGCTGATGGAATATATCGTTCCAATTCTATGCATTGTAGCGGCAACAGGTATGGATGATGAAGGATCACTACAAGAATGCATAATGTAATTGTTGCAGCTCGAAGAAGATCAGTCATCATAGGATTTCATCAACGAGTTGAAAACTACTGTTAGAAGGCATGGCATGATCGACACATTAAGTCCAACTACTTCCAACAAGGAGATATGGTGCTACTCTATGACAGTAAGTTTGCGAAACACCCATGTAAGTTGCAAATGCATTGGTTAGGTCCTTATGTGATCAATTTCATTACCAACAGGGGTGTGGTACAATTGCAGGAGCTAGATGGTGTAATGTTTCCTAAGTTAGTGAATGGAAGCTAGCTAAAGCCCTATCGGGATAGATAGGTGCAACACAATGCTTAAGGAATTGCACAGGAATATGAAAAAAGGAGAAAAATGTAAGATGTGTTACAGAGGAGACTAGCGCATTGGACGCCAGTAGCGGCGAAAGGAAAAATGTTGAGGTGGCATCAGGAAATCAGTTTGGAGACATCCATAGGGACGTGATATGGTCAAATCATGCAATTAATGAGGCAATTAAACCAGTCAAGCGATGATGCAATTGGATGGGACACGCATTTATGGGGAATTAGACCGTTGGATTTGCAGAATCTGTAGTAGATTTGGTCGATACTTGGAGGATTTGGTCGTGATGATTAACAGTCTCTCAAAAAAGTGTTTCCACGCTATAAGAATTGGTGGGGTGCAAGTTGGATGAACCATTGTGATTATGAAGCTGAGCAGAGCATAGACAGATAACATAGCATAGTTGAGAGGTTGTCAGTGATTGGTTTACAGCAATGACGCAAGTGATTTCAAGTGGAAGTTTTCACGATTCTCCACCGATCATGAGACCAATTGTAGAGGAGATAACTGAGGTGCAGACAGAATCTCCACGGATTCCGTGGAAGAAGAGGGGTGCAAATCGACCCAAGTCACCATTTAAGATGAAGAGAACCACAAGAATCTCTAGCAAGGAAGAATTAGAAGCAGAGGCATAGGCCAGGCCGTCGACAACTGGAGTTGAAGACTCCACAGCGAGGAAGGGGGCGACAACTGTAGACATCCCTAGGTATATCCCCCTGCGTAAGGTCGACGCACCCCATGTGAAATTGACTAAGAACAAGAGATACCCCATTAGGATGTCGACAATTCCAATTGGAATGCATTGCACGTTGAACATTGTGCCATTGTTGAAAAATATGAGTTACAACGATCATGACTTATTGGAATACACCAAATGCACAACTGATCCATACAAGTCGCAAAGTCAAGGGGATGGCGGACTAGTTGTTCACACGCCAGAAGAGTGGGCCTTGGGGTTGTAGAGGTCGGGGTTGTTAGGCCTCACTCATATGCCAAACTTTGGTCATACAATAGAATCCAATGCATGTGTGAAGAAATTGTTGGATTGTTTTCATGGAGGCTACTTGTGGCTTGATACTAAGGTACTAGTCACTATGGAACTGATTTCGCAAGTAACTAGGTTTCCCATGAAGGGGGTTGATTTGTCATAATAATTTTGTGGCAAAGACAATGACAGGAGATTGGCAGCTCAGTTGAAGAAGAAATATGATATGGTCCATGACAAAATGGCCTATGTTATTAATACAATTAATGATCATGCATTTCAAGTCACGACCAATATATTGGCTGTCAAAGTGCTAAGGAAAAATCAACTGAACCAATGTACCTCTGGAGTGATATTGTGCGTCGAGCAGTGCGTTGAGGGCGTACATATGAATTGGTCGCTCTTTCTACTGAATCAATTGACAGAGGATGTGATGCTCATCTAGGAAGGTAAGCGACCCTTCACTTACTCCTAGTTACTAATATTGATCGCGCTAGTTGGATGGATGGAGCCCCAGAATTATCAGGGCATGGAATTCAAGGTCGCCAAGGTCTATAAGGGCGCAAGGTATCAAAACTTATGGAATATCAACAAGAAGTATATCCTGATTGATTGTGCCATCCAGTTCTATCTCTATTGGTATACGCCGAGGATTGCGACAAAAAATGTTTTGTGCCTTTCTGAGGAGGAAGTGATGAAGTATCAACAGTTCACAAGATTTGTGATGGGTCCCCATGCTATTCATGTTCAAGCACGATGATATGGGGATAAGCAGTGGCTTACCACCTAGTACAAGTTCACAGATGAGGAAATTCGACAGTATAATTGATGACTAGCCTTCTGAGTGGAGAGTCTTGGTAAGAAGAGAGGAGTTTTCAGACACTAAGGTGGGTCCCCCACTGGATTCCCCTGTAGACCAGACATCGGTACAGGAAAGTGAGCAAGAATCACTAGAGGAGTCCTCCAAGACTCCGACAGACTCCGAGATGGAGCGACAATTTGAAGAAGGTAGAACAAAGCGAAGGTATGAACAGGGTGAAGGTAGCAGTGCCCCAACAATGTCAGGTGATCATGTGACTCGCATTTTCACTGTGATCAACACGACAACCACTGCGAGTGAGTCGTAGTTAAAACAACACTCGATGTAATTTTTTCATGAGGTAAAGAATCTATTACAATCTTTAACTAATGTTTTTTTAGAAAAGGTGCCACAAGAAGATGTGTTGCAGAGAGCCACAGAGTTGTGCACAGGAAATAGAACCATAATTGTGCAAATTCCACCAAGGGCTTTGGATACAAGCAGCGAGGACATTGATGTGATGATGCACCATTTCCATACAATTTCTGTTGATGTCAACGAGTTGTCGACCAACATTCTGGTATGATTGCAAAAGACCACGATCCAGGAGCTCGCTGACAGGGAGAAAATTATCAGCGACCATTTGGTGAAGTCGTAAGAACAAGAGGAGTTGGTGAAGGAAGAAATAAAGCACCTAAAGAAAGAACATGAAGTAGAGCTCATGGAAAAACTGAATATCTTGGACAATAAGGAGCGGCTAGACAAATCCATTGCATTCGCCTGTTAGGAAATCCCTGACATTACAGAGCAGATATTTGTGGAGACCAAGATTCTGCGACTAGGGCATATTGTCCTAGACCTAAAGAAAGAGAATGAAGAACTGTAGGCACACGCAGTTTCAAGAATGCCACCAGAAAAGGAGGAAGAGTGCAAGACGAATATTGAAGACGTAGCAACACAGATTGAAGAGACCGAGAAGGTGGCCAAAATAGTCGCAGAAAAACCACACATTTTTTGATATATATGGTTCAGGATGAGCAGCTGCAACAGCTAAGCACACAGCTAAATGAGGCTGAGGCACAATTAACAGAAATGCAGGCATCCCTAAAAACAATGCCACCCATAGTGCAGGTAAGCAAAGCGGTGGAGTTGAAAGCACAGCAACAGAGAGCCAACAAAGTGAGGGAGAACCATCAGTGCCGCACAAATCAGATGGATGAATTCTAGGATATAGGCGAGCAACTAGAAATGAAGGCACTCAATATGCTTTAAGCTATGAACGAGAGTCACAAGCAAGTGACTGAGAAATTGATAGAGCATCCAACAAAGAAGGATGCAAAAGAATGTGCATAAGTCAGCATGAAGGCAAAAGCAACGGTTGATGAGGTCAAACATCAATATGAGGAATTCAAGATCAAAATAAACGTGTACACAATATCCAACTGACGTGAATTGAGGATGAGCCATAAGTTTATGTTGGGGGCCTTTTGGTAGGCGATATGGATGCGCATGGTGCACAAGAAACCAAAGTCAAAGAGAAGTGCACAAGGCAGAGAAGTTGACAAGATTCGGCTTGGTCATAATTTTGTAGTTTTTGGTCCAAGTTGGTTAGAAAGTAGTTAGAAGTGGACCATTTTGTAAAGGCGCAAGCCTATATATAGAATTAGAAATGTAGTATGAGATATATTGGATTTTGTCTTAAGACCATCTTTTCGACATATTTGGATGATCGATCTATGTATCTTCTATTTCGGATTTGTCTTGCAAACCCAGAGATGTATTTTGGAAACTTGTTTTGACCTATGGATTAATATAACAAGTGTGGATGAGGCTGGAAACTTTGTGTCTTATGTTTTATGGTTTTAATGATGTGATCTAAATGATTAACTATTGCGTTATGGTTTATATTCTTGAATGATGTGATGTCTCTTCATACTAAATGATTTCATGTTTGTCGATATCTTTATAAATACAATGCGATGACTAAATCTAATATGAATGGTTCTTGATGTGATCAAATATGAATGATTGATGTTAAAACCCGTGTGTGGATCTCTAGTTTGTACTGCGACAGAGGGAAAATAGGTGCGCAAATCCTCCTCCTTACCGCGAAAACTTGGCTCTTGCAGCTCTCCCTCGAACATCTCAACTGAGACTTCATCTGCTTCGTAGGTGTTGTTGGACAGGGTAAAACCTATCTAGGCCGATGCTTAGGGAGATCGTGGTGGAAAGGGGTGTCGACAGTGCATGGACCCCTATCGACAGATCTGTGTCAACAATTAGCACAAACGATGAAAGATAAATATGGCACACATTGAGAACATCAAGGATTGGATGTGGTAAGCATTAATGATGACATGGTCAAGCTCATGATGCAAGTGTTCGCTTACAAGTTGTTTAGAAAAATGGAGAAGGATCAGGTAGTAGTAGAAATCATAGCAACAACAGAGAAGTCTGCAAAAGGCGTATTGCTGAATTGAGTAACATTTTTTGCAAATGAATTTTTGGAAGATTGCAGAAATTCCCAAGAGGGAGGTAAACCACTCCATTATGCTTAGTTATTAATTTTAATTGCATTAGTTGCATGGCTAGAACTAGAAGACACACAATTCTTGGATGTGGCACACAAGCCATGTCTAGCAGTTGGACATGCAAATTTGTGGCATACCAGTAACAAGAGGAGGAAAATTGACAACAATGTGGCATTATTTGTCTATCTAGAAGAAATATAACATATCATTTAGACAACACTGTGCATATTACCGTAAACCATTGCAAAGTATAAAGGCATTTCACACTTCAAAGCAGGGGATACATCATATGTATATTCAAGCAAGAAGGGATCCAAAGAAGCGGCAGTTTCCAACACACTATCATTTGATAGAGGAAGATGTCACTATGATCATCAATGATTGAGACGCAACATGGAAAGTACGAGTACCAAAAGAAGAGCAATGGAAACAGGATCATGATCAAGAGTTAGATGAAGGATTGGATGAAGCACAGGACAAATATCAGGGAGAAGACCAAGCAAAGTAGTAAGAAGAGGAAAAATAAAAAAGGGATGAGGCAGATGGCACAATGAAGGAGGATGCACTAAGACTAGGAGAAAATAGGAATGAACAGGTTGAGCCTATATATTCAAGGAAAAATAAAAAGTGCATAGCAACAAAGGAACAATCGATTCACTCATTACTGAATATGATTGGAAAAAAATGGTGAGCAAGTCAAGGAGGTGACAAAAGAAGTATTGGAGCAAGTAGAAATAAAGCAGAAAGAAATGCATGGAGAAATACATGAGCAATTAAATACATTGTAACAATTAGTGGAAGCAACAAAATTCACACCTAGCAGCACAATACAAGAGTAGACAAAAAGTACAAGGTCGAGGGAACTGGTTTCTAAACCATCCGCGACATCAACCGCAAGAAGAAGCTTGAAGATAAAACTGTAACAACCAATCTGGTTGTACTCAAGACTATCAATTCATCCAATTGACGATAACTCCATAATAAAAATATATAATTGATGAATATATAGAATATGATGATTAGAATGAGGGTGTAGCCCGTATAAATAGGCTTACATCGTGATTATTCACCAAAGAAATGTTCCCTTAATTAAATATAATTAATGTTAGGTTATTATTATTATTATTATTATTATTTTAATGCTTTATTTGTTACAAACACCGTGCGATTTAGATTTTTCAACACCAGAGATGCAAGAACAAACACTGTCAGTAAATTCAATTGAGTTAGTTTTATGGCACATGCCAATAGATGTGTTGCATACTTTGCAGGAGGGTGTGGGGTAGGAAATCCAGGTATGTGCAAACATGACATCAGTAGAGTGTACTAAGGTATTTGCAGTAAAGGAATAAGTACAAGAAGAAAATAATTATCTTTCCAAAGAAATATGGGAGGATGCATAGAAGACTGAGAGACTGAAGAAGGTAGTAGAAGAAGTCTGCAGCAATATGCCAAAAGTATCGTTGGAGTTGTATATTCTACTAGAGGAAAAGGTAACAAATATAAGTGAATCTATACAATTATTTCATGCAAATATTGTGGACTTGGAGGTAAGAGTGGCACCAAGTACCCCACTAGAAGGGAGACAACAAAGATAACAAACGATTAGTATAGAAAGAGAAAACCTGAAAAACTCCAGAGGAAAAGTTTGCAAAGATGTATGAAGTGCACAACTGTGGACATAGTTGATAATGGAAGCCGAGTTAAGGAAAATAGAACAAAAAATGCATTGCGCACAAGAGAAGGGTGCAAAAACTTAAGGACAAAATAAGAACACTACCAATAGCAGAACACATGGACGCAATGGTTGAAAGTAGGGAACAATAGTTGGAAGTCAACCATGTGAGATTTTGATATAGGAAGATCAATAAACAACATTGAACTTCACTAAATTCACAGAGAACGCATAAAATGGACAAGAAAATATTATATAAACATTAGAGAAAAGAAGCTTTGAGGTAATGATATTCATTCATCATATGTTTTTTAATAAGTTAGAAATGCAAATATATTACGATGAGTAAAAATTGAAATCCTAATATGGCATTTGAATTGGCTCACATGTGCAATCTTAGAGTATTACTAAATTGCCATCTATGACAAAAAATCAAACCCAACTCTAGGCTAGAGGTCACTAATTGGGTAAGTCAACAAAGATAGGTAATGAGTGACACATAATCAACAATTGAGTGGCTTTTAGGAGAAGAGTAGGGAAAGGTTTGATGGAAAAAATATGCTAACTTTCCTAAGTCATCCTAGCGCTCCTAGTTGCTTTCTAATCCATGAGAAAAGTAGTAAAGTTGTCTAAACTCATAAAAGTAGGATAAAAAGCAGAATATGCACTTTGTACTCAGAAAATCACAGTAAAAGTGGGATTTGGGGTGCATGGGTGGATAAACTAAGTTAAATGGATAAGTTAAGCACTATGTATGTCAACTATTATATGGAACAAGTTACTAAACACTTAGGAACTTAATAAAAGTGATTTAATCTAAGGTCTATATGGGATTATGTTCCAACAAGTCAACTAAGGGATGAACAGAGGAAGATTGTGCAAAAGGGGGAACCATTACAGGAGGAAGCCTTTAAGATGACTGATTGACTTGTAGTAGTGCAGGGTGCAATAAAGAAAGTAGTGCAGGATAGTGCATAGAAGGTAAAATAATCAATCACAACACAATTAGCAAAAGAGATTATCGAATAGGAAGCCCAAGATAAACAAAAGGTTGTGACATCAAAGGAAGTGTTGCAAAATTTGTTGGCGTTGTGAGGAAAGGACATCAGTATGCTTGAAATGAATCGCAACAGAAGGCATGTGTGGTCATGAGTAGGGGAATCAGTGGTGAAGAATTCAGTAGGATAGCAAATCAACACAAAATATGTAGAAGTGGTAGAGGCAACATAAGCACATCATGACAGAATAGACAGAAGTACTTGGCAAGTGGTTATAAAAGAAGCATAGAACAAAAGGATAGAGCAGTTAAGTTTTTCTTTTTGTGTTTTTGGGGTATATGCTATGTCATTGGGTAGATGTTGTAGGAATGCAGAGCTAAGAGATCAAGTTTACGGGTAGAGGAAGGTTGAGAGGCCGGCATTATAGAAAGCAGATTCAGTGGAAACCAAGAGATGATAGAGACGTAGAGAGTGATGGTGCCACCATAGCAAGGAGTATTAGTGTAGAGAGAATCCTAATTAGAAAAGGGATTTGCTTCAGGCAGGAGAAATTGAAGCAAACAAGGAAATATTGACCGACAACTTGGAAAGGCAGTAGTTTTGGAAATCTAGAGCTCGCACACCATTGATAAGGTGAAGGCCAAGATATAGGATCTTGGGTTGTGTCTGAGAGGTGGCATGCAGGTAATTGTCAAGTTGAGTGATGGTTTGAACTCTAATCAATTCAAGGTTTGTCGCACTATTCCCAGCCGGTGTTAGCTCAGGTACGAAAGGTGTTATACAGTAGTTGGAATACTATTGAAGCAAAAAATCTTGGTAAAAAATTTAGTACCTCGTGAAGAATGCACAATAGAATACTTAAGCTGTGTAGAAGTTGAAATTTAGTTAGAAATAGTTGGACAATTGTGTCCACTCTATAATGGGCTCAACCCATTCCAAACTATAAACATGTAATGGGTTTAGGGGTTAAAAGGAGGTATCATGAATTAGCATTCTAGTAGTAGAATAACATTTGTCATGAATTATTGTTGTTGTGTTATGTAATCTTGTGGTTGAGACAAAAGTATGATGTGCATTGCATAGGTTTTGTAACAATTTTCTATAAGCTAATATTGAAATAAACCTATTCTAAAGAATAATGATTATGTGTTGAATGTTGGGAATGTTATATTTTTTGTGCATGTGGATGCTCTATTTATGTTTCGATGAGTTATCAGTTCTTATGAGTAGGTTACATGTTTGTGTCCACTAGATGAATGAATGCTTATGTTAGTAATATAAATGTTCACTTCCCTTTAGCACTTCCAAAGCTTGGTTACTGACGTCCCCTTTGATACCTAGGGTGAGACTTCATATGCTTGCAGGTGATTCCATAAGGGTCGGTATCATGGGTTTTGTTAGTGAGTTTATGTTGAAACCTAGTTCTTCCCACTGTGTGCCAACATTAGCATGACCAAGACAAGAGAGTAGCAATCACCCTATATCGTTTACTAGTAGGAAGTTGTCAAATGGACAAAAAAATATGAACAAGGACTTGAAATGGTATATGCACTCCATATATTTAAGCATTACCAACTAGATAATTAATTTAGATTCTGTATAGACCTCTCTACACAAAAATAGTCAGTAAATAATCCATTTATGGGAGGATTTTCATGTAGTTTTTTTTGGAGTTTGACTTTACAATAATAGTAAAATAGGGAAAATACAATATAAGACATGAATTCTTATCAAGGATCTAACTAGGAGAAGGTGGAGGTAGCTTAGGTGATGAGTTACCATATGTGCAGTTGTTATAAGTCAAAGTAGATTCAGATCATTTAAAAAATAAAAAATAAATTATTTACCATTGGAATGACACCAACCAACTACATATAAAGAATACAACTAATGGCAAGAGCAATTGCTTATCCATTGATTACAAGGAACCTGCACAAACTTGGTATAGATGAAATCCTGAAAAGATGCATGTTAAACCATGAGTGGAAGGACATATTGTATGAGGTATGCAAAGAGGTTTCCAGAAAGCACAATGCAAAAAAAGTGACAACAAGGAATATGTTGCATGTTGGAAAGGAGGCCTTGATTATTTCTTTATGCAAAGTAGTATTCAAATATCTATGATATCTATTAAAGAAATGGAAACCTTTGGGGAGAAATGCGATACCTATATTTCTAGTAGTGGCATATGAATTGTTTGAGAAGTGAGACATCATTATTCATGGTCCAATTAATCCCCATACATGAACAACTATAATAAGCTATATCGTCATTATGGAAAATCATTTGACAATGTGGATACAGGAAGTGCCAACTAAGGATTTTTTATATCAGAATTCTCCACAATTTATCTTCGCAAACATTGTAATAGGATCTGGGTATCCAATATTATCATTACTGGTAAAGGTTCACATTTTGTGGGTGTTATAATTATGGCTTAGAATAGAGAATTCATGACACATCACTAGAAAAGTACCCCATACCACCCACAAGTAAATGAATTTGTAGAAGCATTGAATGAGATCATGGAACATGGTTTGAAAATAATATGTAATGTGGGAAGAGATTATTAGCATGAGAGGATCCCTTTGGTCCCTTAGGCTTATATAATTACTTACAAAATATTGACAAAAAGCTAATTGTTTATGCATATGGAGTTGTGGTGCCAAATTCAAGAATAGTACTTGCAATGGATATGTTAGATGGTTAAGCTATAAAGCATAGGCTAAACAAGCTAGATAAATTCAAGGAAGATATATTTATTATAGGATATGACTAAGGATTTAAGAAGCATAGGTTGACCTAAATAATCAAAGTAACACATTTGAACCCAGATTCCTAGTTGTGTCATACAACAACAAATATTTCAATAATCTTGGGAAATCAAATATTAGATGGCTTGGGCCATTCTGTAATGTACCTAGGGAGGCTAATATGGGGTACTAAATGGAGATAATGAATGTATTGTTACCATAATCATGGAATAGTCCCACTACATAGTTGATGAATCAATATAATAATAAGGAACAGTTGGTACAAACCCCTATGAATAGTCGTGAGAATATATAAATACACAAGGATAATTCTATTAAGATATTTGGATGTTGATTATTGTACCAAGCATGACTTGTGGATCAATTCCTTCCATAAGAAGTATTTGAAACTGTTAACCTTCCTTAAGGGTATTTCTATGCATTCTTGTGTTGTTTATGACATGAATGAGTTTTGGTATTTCTGAAGTAAAAAGTTATCTTTTATATATCAAGGTTTACTAAAAGTAGCATTAGAGTAAACCTTAGTAGATAAAAGTAAAAATGGTATTGGAGTAAACCTTAGCAGATAGAAGATAGAAGATAATAACCCTTAACTTCATAAATACCAAAATGCATTGACACCATAAATGTTAGGATATTTAGACACTTAGGAGTTAGTTAAGATCAACTTGTTAAAATATATCTGTTAGGAAAAGTGTGTTTCTTTAGTATGCATTAGTATGCATTTGTAAATACCTAATCTGACGGTCATGATATGTTTTATACATAGAGTGATTTGATGACTCATCTTCTCTTACATCATAACTATCTTTGATATGTGGCTTAACACCTGATTGGCCCATGATATCTATTTAAAGAGCATGGAGGGCCATTGTCTAGTTGATTGATTATGAGAAGCTCATTTTTAACCTTTTTTTTTTGCATAATAAACTACCTCAAGTGGCTATTTGGATGGCATCGTGGAGTGTTTTCCTTTCGAGGGTTTAAACCACGTGAAAACATCGGTGTGTTGATATGTAATATATTTGTGTGAGTGGTTTCTCTAGGTGTTCATTATTTTGGAAGTATCATGTATACTCAAATTTTAGTATCAGATCATTTATGAAGAGCCACTTTCATTAATGATCTAGATCTTGAACTGATGTTGTTGAAGTTTTGAAATGGTTTCTGGTTCTAATTTTTTTGTGCATTTTTGGGCCGTGAGAGGTGTTCCATTTCATTTTGAGAGCATCGTTTCCATTGGAACAATTTTTTTGTTTTCGTTTGATAAAAAAAGGTTTCTGTTTTCCCTAGATACGACCATTTCAATTATCAGATTTGAAGTTATATTGTTACAATGACATTTTTTATAAATAATTTCTCATATTCTTTTTAGATATAGATTTGTTTTTGGTTTTAGATTGTTGCCTTCTTGTTCTGCGTATGGTCTTTGACGTGAACCTTGTGTGATCATGACAAATCAGAAACAAAAGGGAAAGGGTTTTTCTCTACTACATATTCTCTTTGTCATGCACCTTGTGCGATCACAGTAAATTAGAAACAGTGGGAAAATGTAGACATTCCGGGCCAGCTAACGAGTACTAACCCCAAAAGTGTGGCATATTAGTTTTTTTTTGTAGTTATTTGTTTCGATTTATGTGAAGTGATTTGAAAGAAAAGAAACAAGCATGCACTTCAAGACATAAGTTAAAAAAAAAATTCATCATTTCCATCTTTTACATACCTTCTAATATTAACTCACTTGGTTAAAAGTTGTTTTATTCATTAAGAAGTCTTGAGTTCATGTCTTCTTGTTAGTTGTTTTTCTAAAAGTGCATGTAATTTCTATTTTTAAGTTACTTTATTGTAAAAGTGCATCTCACTTGAATTATAAAAGTGAGTCACTTAAAGTCTTTTAGTTTTTCCATGCAATATTTGCAGCAACATCATTGTAAAAGTGAACTTCACTTATTTTACAAAAGTGGTTCACATAAAGCAACATTATTATAAAGTGATTTTAAAGGGTTAAGCTTGGGAAAAGGGGGGTATTTTTTTAGTTGGGTCAATCCTATACCTGCCACATCTCTCTTGGGGTTATCATCAACCATTTTTCAATCAAGCATAACTTCCTTATCCAGAGTCATTTTTTAGTGCCGTTTTTTTTAAACAACCTTTTTTTAGATATTTGCATCCAAACCATTGGTTTCTATTTTGAAGACCTTCTTTTTTCAGTAATGTCACCCCATGTGATATTATGCTTACTAGTTCCAACTACTTCTCATGGAAATATCGCATGGAGGATGTTCTACAAAGTAGGGGACTTTATCGAATTACCTCGGGGAAAGAAACCGAACCCATTGATGCTGATAAGAAAATAAAATGGGAAAATAAATGTGATGAAGCTCATGGATTGATTGGGATGTCAAACTCTATTGATGTGCGATTCCACCTATCTGGAATTGATGAACCCGATAAAGCTTGGGGAAAATTGGAAGTTGTGTTTGGTAAACACAATGAAATTTGAGGTCATCAACTTGAAAATGAGTTGATTTCCTTAAATCCAAGTGAGTTTTCTTGCATTCAAAATTATTTATCTAAGTACAAAACTCTTAGACTCTTATGTGCATAATGCAAAATTAAAAGGGAAGACAAGCAATGCATTTATCATATTCTTTCCAAACTTAGACCTGCATATTCTATTTTTGTATCTACATGTTACTCCATGAAAGAATCCTTGGATCCAACTAGCTATAAAGATCCTAGTCTTGAATCCTTTTGTGATTCCTTGATTAGAGAGAAAGATAATCTCATACATCTTGGAATGATTACATTGCAAATACATCTGGGAAATCCTTATTGGCATAACAGAAAGAAAATTACAAGTATCCAAAGAAGAAAAATCCTCACAATAATAAGCCAAATAAAGGTCCCAAACCCTCTAAGTCAGCTCATTCTTTAAAAAAATGACAAAGGAACCAAGCCAAAAGGTAAAAATATTAAGTGTCATTGCAACTATTGCGGGAAAGATAATCATGATGAATCTAAATGTTTCAAGAAGATGTCATCCTTGGAAGCATCAAAGAAGAAGCACCACATTAACCTTGATTCTTATTCAGAATCCACATCTCATGGACATGCACTTTGCGCTTCTAGTTTTTCCTATACTGCATCTTCTTCTTCTACTTCAAATGAGTGACTCATTGATTCTGGAGAATCTTATCATATGGCTAAGGATCAAGCCATATTTTCTACTATGCATGAATGTAACACCAAACAAATATTTATTGGTGATGATAGATATCTAAGTGTTGTAGGATCTGGAACAGTTCTAGTAGATAATGGTCAATTTAATGATGTACTATGTGTTCTAAGAATTACTTGCAATTTGTTGTCAGTCTATCAAATCACTCATTCTAGTGAAGTTAAAACTATAACGTTTACACCTCACCAAGTTGTAATCAAGGATTTTAAATATCCTAAGCATATCCTAGATACCGGAATTGTTGATGATATTACCAGGTTGTACAAATTTAACAACTTTGGGTTATCACCTTTTCCTTCCATTTTTGTTACTCATAATGATGACTTGAGCAAACTTTGGCATGAGCGATTTGAA
The DNA here is from genome assembly GCA_001517045.1 of Pseudotsuga menziesii. Taxonomy (NCBI): domain Eukaryota; kingdom Viridiplantae; phylum Streptophyta; class Pinopsida; order Pinales; family Pinaceae; genus Pseudotsuga; species Pseudotsuga menziesii. The sequence continues at coordinate 734,870 of LPNX010564940.1, read as the reverse complement.
CATTTAAATTATCGCTCATTGCAGTGACTATGTAAATAAAATATGGTGACAATTATTCCAATGGTATCTTGTATGGATGGTGTTTGTTCCAGTTTTTTACTCAGAAAACATCATTGAGACAGTTTTGACAAATGTTCCTCTTAGCACGCCTCGGCCCCTTTGGGGCTTGTGCATAGTCACTTATGTGGTCCTCTTCCATATGCTTCCTTCTTAGGTTTCAAAATTTTCTTAACCTTCATTTATGAGTACTCCAGACACACTTGGGTTTATTTCCTAAAATTTAAGAGTGAAGTATTTAACATGTTCTTAGCCTATAAGGCCCTAGTTGAAAAACAATCTGGTCATAAAATTCTTAAGTTAAGATTTGAAAATGGGGGTGAATATGTTAACAACAAGTTCACTACTTTATACACATAACATGGAATCCAACAACAACACATTGTTCATATAGACAACATCAAAATGGTGTAGCTGAACGAAAGAATCCCACTTTAAAAGAAATGGTTAATTATATGCTTCAACCTAAGAGACTTAGTCTTCAATTTTGTGTTGATGCCATAAATTGTGCAAATTACATAATTAATTGCACCCCACTAAATATTTATAAGGTATCACACTAGAAGAAGCATGGAGTAAAATTAAACCAGATGTAAGTCACATCCATGTGTTTGGTAGTGAAGCATGGGCTCACATTTTGATTGAAAAATGGAAAGCATTGTAGACTAAAAGTGAAAAGTGCATATTTGTTGGATATTTTGAATATGTAAAAGGTTATAGACTTCTTCAGCCACATTTTCATGATATAATTATTATAAGAGATGTTAAATTTGATGAAAATCTCTTGGCCTGCCAGACTAAATTGACATTTGTTCCATCTATTTCCTGCGATCCTAATCCAACGCTTGTGCCTTCTTCTACTCTCAACTTCCTTGACAACTTTCCAAATCCAGTTTATTATGATAATACTGAGAATGAGAATCCACCTCTACCTGCTCATTTTCCTCTAGTTTCACTAGCACAACTGCTTCCTCGATGAATCCATTCAACATGTGAAGCAGACGGTGATTTGACTGGTACTCCTAGAGATCCATGACGAACACATTCTCAGTTCCAGCAAGCTTCTTATGTTTTGGCTCAAGTTTCAGAGAATCATGATCCAAATACTTTTTCAAAAGCTTTAGGGAATACATATTGGAATGCAACTATGGATGAAGAATATCGTTCTTTAATGGTGAACGATACTTGGGATCTTGTACCTCTTCCAAAAGAAAGAAAACTTGTCAGATATAAATGGCTCTATAGAACTAAGTATGCATTAGATGGAAGCATTTAAAGGATTAAGGCAAGGTTAGTTTCCAAAGGTTTTTCCCAAGTTGAAGGAATTGACTACAATGAAACCTTTGTTCCTATGGCAAAAATGAACTCCATCTGCATTGTTCTTTCCCTTGCATCCTTTTACATAAATGGGAGGTCCATCAAATGGATGTCAAGTCTGCATTCTTACATGGTAATTTGTAGGAGGAAAATTACATGGAACAAACTCCTGGATATGTTCATAATGACTCTATCCTTGTTTGTCACCTTAAGAAATCCTTGAATGGCCTTAAGCAGGCTCCTTGAGCTTGGCATGCAAAAATGGATAGATTTCTCCTTGACACTGATTTTTATAGATGCCATTTTGACCCCAATGTCTATACCAAGAAAGTACAAAACAATCTCATCATGCTTGCTCTTTATGTTGATGATCTTATTCTTACTGGTAGTGAACCTAAGATTTTAACTCATGTGAAATCTAGTCTTAAACAAAAAATTTCACTATTAGAATCACTAAAAGAACAAAAAGCACAGTAACACAAATAACACGAATATTTTCCTCGGGGAATTCACAAATGAGAAAACCCCACAAAATTTCCTCACTATAGAACTCAACCGAAGCAGTGTATAACCCAGAGAACTGCTTCTCTCTTCTTTCTGGCGCACTTGTTCTTTTCTATCTTGTAAACTCGCTTGAGTGAGTGTGTACAAATGAAGGGGAGTGCCTCCCTATTTATATTTGTCACTTGACTTGTCTAACTGACAGGGTCGACTTGTCTAGAAACACACCAAAAATAATATTTATTATAATGACACTTGTGTACTATTGACCCGACTTGCATTTGGAGGTTTACATTGATTCTTTCAATGACTCTTACATGACCAAATTCATCTCCTGATGGAGGAATACAATCAATACATCTGGAATATCTTCCGAAGTTACAATAGTTTAACACTCCCTCTTAACTAGGAGGGTATTCAACCAAGGTAGAAACTACAACCACAATTGTAAATCTGACTGGTGAGTCTCTATATGTCATAGGAAGTTTTGGAAATCCATCATACATATTCATCATTGATCTCAGTTGGATCATCTTCTACAACCTCAATATGTAAATACTGAATCATCTTCTACAACATCATTATGTGGATATTGAATCATCTTCTACGTATACTAGATCATCTTCTATGACATCATTATGTGAATACAGAATCATCTTCTACCAAATCAGTATGTGAATACTGGAACACCTTATGCAATGTCAGTATGTAAATACTGAAAAATCATTTGTAACATCAGTATGTAAATACTGAGACATCATCTGCAACATCAGTGTGTAAATACTAAAACATCATCTACAACATCAGTATGTAAATATTGAAACAACCGCAACATCATCATTAGCATGTTAGTGCTAAAACAATATCATCAATAGATGTTACATCATCATCTGCATCTCCAGCATAGAGATGTTGGAACATCATCATCATCATCAACATAAAAATGTTGAAACAACATCATCATCATCAGTATAGAAACACTGAAACTATCTCATCAATCTTCTCAACAATCATTAGTATGTAAATGCTGAACCTGCCATATCAGTATAGGAATACTAAAACTATCTCAACAATCATCTTAACAACATCAGTATGAAAATACTGAAACTACTACATCAGTATAGGAATACGTAAACTACATCTTGCCCTCTAACTATCTTGGAGCAGTTTCTTGGTGAGTTCTCTGGTATATCCATCCAAACATTTTGTCTAACTTACTAACCCTTTTGAGTCAACAGGTCTAGTTAGACAAATGGATATTCCTAGGAACCAACAAGCCTGGTTTTGGCTTACTAACCCTCTTGGGATAAACAAGTCTACCCAGACACACTAATCCCCCTAAGATCATCAGGCCTCATCTGACTTACTAACCCTTTCGCGCCAACAATCCTATATATACTTACCCTACTCTAGGTTGAGCTACCACCACTGCATCCTTCTACCATATTCCTTCACTCCCTCTTTTGAGGGAGGTCCTTTCGGACTACGCCAAGCTTGTCTCAAAAGTATTCAAACTTTACATGAGGAAAATGCTTAGTCAACACATCTTCCACTTGTTCCTCAGTAGGAACATACTTGATATTTACAGCTCCCTTGTATACCATATCCCTAATGTAATGATATCTAACTTCGATATGTTTCGACTTGTTATGAGACACTGGGATTTTTTCCAACTTAATACAACTCTGATTATCACAAAGGATATCAGTAACATCTATCTCTGCATCAAATAATCCTGTCAACATCTTCCAAAGCCATACTGCTTCACTACAGGCTGAACATGTTGCAATGTATTCATCCTCGATCGTGCTAAGTGCAATACTGGACTGCTTTCTACTGAACCATGAGATCATGCATGATCCCAAACCAAAACAAGATCATGAAGTGATATTTCTATCTTCGACACTTTCTTCCCAATCTGAATCTATAAATCCATGTAATATGTTCTCACCATTTGATGCATATATGAGACCGTAGTCTAAAGTCCCCATTATATACCTCATCACATGTTTTGATCCTACCAAGTGAATATGTTTGCGATTCACCATATATTGACTCATAGTGTTTACAACAAAACATATATACGGTCTTGTATTGTATAAGTCCATCAGAGAACCAATAATCTGTCTATATAAGGTGGCATCTACTACTTCTGAAGTGTCATCATTCAATAGTTTCAAATTTGTTTTCATTGGAGTATTCATATCCTTGCAATCTATCATCCCAAATCTCTTTATGATTTCTACTACATATTTTCCTTGGTTTAGGAAAATCTCATCTGGATACTGCCATACTTCAAGACCTAGAAAATAGTGCATCATTCCAAGGTCTTTCATCTCAAATTATGCAGCGAGCTTCTTCTTACATTCATTGATGGGATTATATTCACCTGTTAAGAATAGATCATCTACATACAGTAGTAATATCATAAGTCCATCACCCTCAACTTCATAGTAGAGGTTGGACTCTGCATTACTCTTGGTAAAGCCCAAACTCATCAGGAATCCATCGATACTTCCATACCATGCTTTGGGTGCTTGCTTCAACCCATACAATGCCTTCTTGAGTTTACATACATGAGTTTCATGATCATCAGTCTCAAAACCTTCTGGTTGTTCGATATATATTTCTTCTTCTATCAAGCCATTTAGAAAGGTTGTCTTTACATCCATCTGATGTAATTTCCACTTCATATTGGATTCCAAGGCAAGGATGGTTCTAATTGAGCTGTACCTAGCTACCGATGCAAAGGTCTCCTCGTAGTCGATTACTTACTTCTGAGAGAATCTGTGAGCTATGAATCTTGCCTTGTACTTCTCTATACTACCATATGCTAAGTGATTTGTCTTGAAGATCCATTTCAAGGATACCACTGACTTGTCCTTTGGTCTTGGTACTATTTTCCATACATCATTCTTTATAATGGATTGGTATTCCTTAACCATTGCATCAACCCACTCCTTCTTCTTGTTGCTTCTTCAAAACATGTTTGTTCTTTATCAATGAGATCACACATCAAAGCTACATAACTAGGGTATGGCTTTGGATTATTTCTTTCTTTGATGGTTCCTTCTAGAACACCATGTCTTTTTGCTTCTTCGATTACTTCACGAGCCCACGCATGTCTTCTCTTATCTAAGATCATTTTTCTGGGAAATTCTTCAGGTCTCTAAGGTTCTGTCATGTAATGATCCTCAATCATTTGTTCGTCTTCTTCATTCCTAACTGGCTTAGGACATTCTACAGATCTGGGAGTTTCATGCTCTTCTTCATCTTTCTTATCTTTCTTTTATTTTCTGAAAGTTGTATCTTCGTCAAAGGTGACATCTCTGCTTAATTCAATTTGACGATATCCTGGGATATGTATTCGATGAGCTTTTGATTTCTCACTACATCCTACAAACAATCTCTTCTTTCCTAAAGGATCTAGCTTTGATCTTTTCTCCTTGGGAATGTGTATTTATACTGGACAACCAAATATATTTAGGTGACTGATTTCGAGCTTTTCTCTAGTAAACATCTCTTTTGGAGTCTTTCCTCCAAGGGTATTGTGGGAAATTATGTTCTGAACATATACTATTTTTCTTGCTGCTTCTTCCCATAGGTACATAGGTAGTTCTTGATCATGGATCATGGCTTTTACAACTTCCATGATATATCTATTGTTTCTTTCTGCTACTCTATTTTGTTGTGGATTATAGGGAATAGTTATCTCCCTCTTAATCCTAGCTTCCTTGCAGTACTCATTGAATTCACTTGATGCGAATTCTCCTCCATTATATGATCTTAAGATATTGATCCTCTTTTCAAAAAGGTTTTCTACAAGGGCCTTAAAATCTTTGAACCTTTCAAATACTTCATTCTTCTTCTTCAGGAAATAGATCCAAGTTTTGCGGGAGTAGTCATCAATAAAGGAATCATAGTAAACATACCTTCTTAATGAAGTAGTTTTCATTGGCCCGCATATATTTGAATGAATAATGTCTAAGACCCCTTTTTCTCTGTTGTCACTGTTTGGATAAGGGCTCTTAGTATTCTTTCCTTGTGCACATCCTTTGCACACTCCTTCATGATCTATCTGAATCTCCGGTAAACCTGTCACAAGCTTGCTCACAATTGGCAATGCTTTGTAATGTATATGAGCAAGCCTTATGTGCCATAGCTCACATGGGCTTATGGTACTAGTCATCAATGTTGAATCTACATGTCCCTTTAATATGTAGAGTCCTCCTTCTTCAACTCTAATCACTATTGCATCATCTATAATTTTTCGTTTTGTCCACATGAGAACTTCTCCATCCAAAAAAGCAACTCTAAACCCTTTCTTATCTAAGGATGAAATAGAAAGAAGGTTCTTCTTTAGTCCTGGGACATACAAGAGATACTTCATTTTCATGGAATTTCCAGAGTCCAGCTTATAGGAGGCTTCTCCCATTCCTTTGATCAATGATGGGATATTGGTAATCATATCCAAGCATTACTTTGTGTGGGGACTCCTTTTGTGAAAGACATAAGAGTGAGTCCTTGTAACCTGTCATGTGATTGGAGGCACAACTATCTACTAGCAATGTGTCATTCCTTGGTGAGACTAAACCTGTGAGTGCAAAGATCAATACATATTCTTCACAGGAATATTCATTTTCCTTAGCTCTTTCCTCATCTTCTTGATAATTGTATTTAGTAGCATGGGGTTGAAATATTTTCTTCTTCTTGACTCGTTCCGACTTCACGGAACATTTTATAGCAATGTGTCCCATATTATGACAAGTGAAGCATTCATAATTTGAGAAGTATTTCTTGGACTTCTTAAACCCTTGAGTCTTTATAGGAGGATGGTCATAAATCTTTTTCTTGTACTTGCCTTTGGTATGGACTGCCAAAGCTTGATCCTCATTTTCATTTAGCTTCTCTTCACTGGCTACTATTATTTCTTCTTCTTGAACACATTCTTCCCATAACTGTCGGAACTTGGTTAGTCTTCTTCTTGAATAGATTCCTTGGATAAAGGATTCCCAATATCTTTGAAGACCATTCAAGGTGGTCATTACAATTTCTGCTTCTTCAAGAATATCACCAATAGCTTCCAACTTCTCCTTGATTTTGAGCTACTCTTGTGAAATATGATTGCATGGTTTCTGACTTTTGAGCCTTTACACTTTTGAGGTGATTCCTCAAGGTCATATTTCTATTGATGTATCTTCCTCCAAATAAGCTGGATAGAGCATCAAACATTTATCTTGGTGTCCTCCTTGAGGATACTTGAGGAGTCAAGTTATATTTGATGGAATCAACTATGATTCTCTTAGCCTTGATCATATCCTTCTTGTATTTGGACTTATCTTCAACCTCTTCTGGTTCTACCACTTCCTCCTTTATAAATCCTTCTAGATAATTTTCTTATAGGATGAGCATGATCCGATAATTCCATGCTCCAAAGTTTTCAGAATCCCCAAGCTTCTCATCTAGCTTGGTACTCTTTGTCATCTTTTAACAGAATGATAAATTCAAATGGAATTATAAGAAGTAGTACTTACTTGATGAATACAACTTCTCATTGACCTTCTTCGAGATGACCTAGGGTTTGATGTAGAAACCCTAATTTTTCAATTGGGATCACTAGTAGGTATGAGTGATGGAAAATATGTGCCTTCTGAGGGCGAGCTAGACTGTATCTTGCTTTTTCTGAGATTGATGATGGAGTCTCAAGAAAGCTGAAGCCCTAGTTCTTCCCGGCATCTAGACCATTGTCCAAAACTGAAAATTCTTGGAATTCAATTATGTTTTCACATAAAGATGCGTCCTTCTGGGGTGAGTTGAGTGAGCCCTCTTTTCTAGTTGATCTGTCGAGGGATTTTTTTGGAGTAACAAACCCTAGCTGTGCAATGTCTCCTTTCAGGGTGGATCTGATACCATGTTAAGTTTTTCTTAATTGGTTAGATGATATCTTAAAACAATTTTCACTAGTAGAATCACTGAAAGAACAACAAGCACAATAACACAAAGAACACAAAGATTTTCCTCGAGGAAACCATAAGGGAGAAAACCTCAGAAAACTTCCTCAGTGTAGAACTCAAAAAGAGCGGTGTAAAACCCAGTCAAATGCTTCTCTTCTTTCTGGCGCATGTGTTCTTATCTGTCTTGCAAACTTGCTTGAGTGAGTGTGTACAAATGAAGGGGAGCGCCTCCCTATTTATATTTGTCACTTGACTTGACCTAGGACCTAATTACAGGGCCGACTTGTCTAGCAAGACACCAAAAATAATATTTATTATAATGACCCCAGGGTACTATTGACCTGAATTACATCCAGAGGTTTACATTGATTCTTTCAATGAATCTTACATGACCAAACTCATCTCCTGATGGAGGAATGCAATCAATGCATTTGGAATATCTTCTGAAGTTACAATACTTTAACAACCCCAATGTCTATACCAGGAAAGTAGGAAACAATCTCATCATGCTTGTTCTTTATGTTGATGATCTTATTCTTACTGGTAGTGACCCTAATCTTTTAACTCATGTGAAATCCAGTCTTAAGCAAAAATTTGAAATGATAGACTTAGGGCATTTGCATTATTTTCTTGGTCTCCAAGTCCTGCAAACCAAAGAATGAATCTTCCGTTCTTAGTCTTTGTATGTTTGTGACCTTCTTTGTCACTTTCACCTAGAAGATTGTAAACCAACCCCTTCTCCCTTCTAGTCTGGAGTCAAACTTTATGCCACTTGCACTTCACCTGAAGTAGATGCCACCTTGTATTGCCAGCTTGTTGATAGTCTCTTATAGTTGACTCATACCCATCTACATTTTTATTTTGTCATTAGTCATGTTTCCTGCTACATGCAAACACCCCATGAAGTCACTGGAAAGCAGTAAAAAGAATACTTGAATATATTTGGGGTACAATTCAGTTTTGGGTTCATTATAGTATAGGGGGGACTCCTTTGTTGATTGGTTTCACTGATTCAGATTGGGCTGATGATCCTGATGATCTGAAGTCTATTGCTTGTTATGTTTTCAGTCTAGGCTCTGGAACTGTCACTTGGGATTGTAAGAAACACCAAGCTTTGGCTCTTTCTTCAGCAGAAGCATAATATTGAGCCGTAGTTAATGCTAGTCAAGAAGCTTTATGACTTTGACTGATATTTTTCAGAGTTTGGATTCGAGTAGAAGCATCCTACTCCACTTTGGTGCAACAATCAAAGTGCCATCAAGGTCACCAAAGATCCAGTTCAACATCAATGTAGCAAACACATTGAGCTACATATTCACTTCATCAGAAAGCATGTTCAAGATTGCATTCTTGAAGTGCTCTTTTTCCCTACAAATGATAAAGTTGCAGACATCTTCACAAAGTCTCTTACAACAATGAATTTTTCTAAACTTAGGTCTATGTTAGGAGTTCAAGAACTTGTCTTTAAGGGGGGATAAGCTTTAATGCCACCTTCCTTCTCCTAATAGTGTCACTTTTGTAAATCCTTCAATCCTATCCCAAGTTGTTCTTAAGGGGGGGTGTTAGGATATTTAGACACTTAGGATTTAGTTAAGATGAGCTTATTATAATATATTCGACATGAAAAGTGTGTTTCTTTAGTATGCATTTGTAAATATCTAACTCAACAGTCACGATATGTTATAGACATAGAATGATCCAATGGTTCATCTTCTCTTAGATCATAACTACCTTTGACTCGTGGCTTAACACTCGTTTGGTCATGATATCTATTTAAATAGCATGGAGGGTCATTGACTAGTTGATCGATTGTGAGAAGCTCATTTGTAACTTTCTTTATTTTGCATCATAAACTGCCTCAAGTAGCTATTTGGCTAGGGTCAGGGAGTGTTTCCCTTTCGAGGGTTTAAACCACGTGAAAACATCGGTGTGTTGATATGTGATCTATTTGTGTGAGTGGTTGCTCTAGATGTTCAGTATTTTGGAAGTATCATGTGTACTCAAACAATAAACAACACAAGAATATAAAGAAGATCCTTAATGTATGATAATACCATCAAATACTCCTTATGGAAGGAATCACTCCACAAGTCATGCTTGGTACAATAATCAACATCCAACATATCTCATAACAATAAGACTCATGTATCCATAATTTCTATGAGTATTATTAGGTGTCTATGCCAACTACCCCTTATTACCAATATAGATCCATTTTAAACCCATATTTATCAAGCACAAGAGGGATCCAATTTCTTGATGTGTAAATATTTTTATCTTAAATATTTGATCCTCCGTGCTTGCTATATAATTTATTATTATTTTTTTAAGCCCGACATCATTTGCATTTTTATTCCTTTTTTATAGGAATGACATGTTAAATAACATTTTTGGTTTAAGATGAAATCAATATAATTTATTATTTTTTGTTTAAGCCGACATCATTTGCAATTTTTTAAGGAACTACATGTTACATAATGTTCTAGGTTTAAGATGAGATCAATGTAATGTATTTTTTTATATATAGGAATTACATGTTACATAACGTTTTAGGTTTAAGATGAAATTAATATAATTTATTATTTTTTGTTTAAGCCAACATTATTTGCATTTTTTTTTATAGGAACGACATGTTCTAATTTAAGATGAAATCAATAGTTTAAAATGAAATCAATATAATTTATTATTTTTTGTCTAAGTTGACATCATTTGAATTTTTATTTCTTTCATAATAGGAATGACATGTTACATAACATTCTAGGCTTAAGATGAAATCAATATAATTTATTATATTTTGCTTAAGCCCGCATCATTTGCATTTGTATTTCTTTTTTATATGAACGACATGTTACCAAATGTTATAGGTTTAAGATGAAATCACTATAATTTATTTTTTTGTTTAAGCTGACATCATTTGCATTTTTATTTCTTTTTTTATAGGAATGACATTTTACATAACATTACACAATGTTAAGCATTACAACATCTCCCTCATATTGGGTTGTAGATCACCTCATTACTCTCGATGCAATTATATTATTTCCTTAATTACATAGTGGACATATTCCATGATTATGACCACTTTACATTCATTAGGTCTCTTGGGTACCTCTATAGGTACCCCATATTACCCTCCCTAGAGACATTCAAAATATTTTACATTATAGAAGTTGGTGCAATGAAAATAGTCTAGAAAGATGGGAGATTGATGAAGCAAATGGCAAATGATAGTAGATTGAAAGCTTACCATTACCTAGACTCATTTGGTTTGCACATCACAAAGGAGATGGTGTACATGTATATTTTTTCCTAAACTATGAATTAATATAATTTAGTTGAATTGATTTTTTTAGTTGTGACACAAACATAGTGGTTGGGGAATTTGGTAGAAGAAAAGAAACACATAACAAGAAATTTTAAGATTATTAGGCACTAAAATTTAAAAAAACTAGGATATTTTCTTAAAGGATATGAGAACTTATGTATATGACAGATAATGTCCGCAAAAAGGGATTGTTATAGCATTATTAGGTCAACCTTTGCCTATAATGACTATTTGGCATGAACACCTTTTAATCATTGTGCAATTCTCCTTAAAAAACTTGTTTTTTCTTAATCCCCATGCCTCTCCTTCAGAAAAACAAGTGGGGCCCCACAACTATCCTTAAAGAAAAACATAGGGGCTTTCAAAAAGTGCAAGAAATATATAAAATCACATTAAACGCATGCTCTTGAGCAGGGTTTACAGGATCTCTACACTTGTACACCATGAAAACTTGTACCAATTGTCTAAGCTAACTCTTAAGGGTAAAGAATACAACTTGTTGGAGAAGGGCCACCACATGCTATTGAAGCATTTGTATTCTGGGGGATTGAGAATCAATTATAAGCCTGCGATTTTTATGGTCCATCCCTTCCTTAGAAACCCTAGTTTTCGAGTTCTAGTTTATTGGCTCAATGTTGGGATCCTACTCTCATTTGATTATCCTATTCCCTTTATGGCTAAGAATTTGAAGTGGAGTAACTGCTCATGATTGGTCCAAGATAGAGGAACCCAAATTCTAGTGAAGAAGGTGTTAGAGACAAATATAAGATATATCACTATATTGTTCTTTCATCTTTTGATCTTAATAAACATGAAGATCTCTCTTCTTCACCCCCCAATCACCCCTCCCCACTTTCCCCCAAAAATTATGTCTTAAATTATGCATTCATGAATTGTGTATTTGGAGGAGGTACTATTTGCATGACAATAGTTAATTTCAATCAGTTAAGTAGATTTCATCTTGCATTAATTATCATAAGTATTTGATATCGTGAAAGGTTTGAGGAAGGTTCTTTTTTGCTCATGTGCGTATTTTTAGTAGATTGGACATGTGAAGGACATCTTTTTGTTGGATTACAAGTTACAATAAGGAGGCTAGCCAACTAGCCTAAGGTATTATTTTCTTCTATTTCTTTGTTAGCTTTGAGTACTTAATTGAAATTGGAATTTAGAGTTGTTTTTCTCTTACCTACTCTGTCAATAACCTAACCCTAGTTATTGAAAAGTAAAACATAAACAATAATGTATTAGGGGTGATTTTGTTAGGGGCATGGGGATTACACAATATATTGTGTCCAAGATCATAGTAATTCTTGTGTTGTAGTGTATGATGGGGTTATTGTATAAAAGGTTGTAGTGTGTATTAGGGTGGTTATTACGTTAGGGTGCATAAGGGTTAAGGGACATAATGTATTAAGGGGTTAGTATATTTGAGGTCGTGTTAGGGGGTGGCTGTATTGCAGTTTATAATGTATTAAGGGGTTACCCTGTTTAGGGTCATATTGTGTTAACGATCATAATGTATTAAGGGGATAGTGTGGTCATTTTAAATGAGTTAGGGTTCATGGGGATTAGAGGGTATAATTTGTTTAACGTCACAATAGTTAGAAATTATAACTTATTATGGGGTTAGATTGTAAGGGGATGATTGCATTAAGGGTCATAACATATTAGGGAGTTAATGTATTTGTGATCATATCACTATTTTAGGGAGTGATTGTGTCATGGCTTCATAGGGGTCAAGGGTCATAGTATATTAGGGGGTCAATGTGTTTAGGGTCATAGTGTTTTAGGGGACTAGTGGGTGAGGGTGTTAGTGGTTTAAGGGTTAGGGGTTAATGGAGTGAGCGGGTTAGGTTAAGAGGTATGAGGTTCAACCATGGTTAAACATGGATAATGGGTTGGTAGGGTTAGTGGACAAGGGGGTTAGTAGATTAGGGGTATTGGGATGATATGGTCAATCATAGTCAACAATGATTAACCATTACTATGATTCACCATGGTCAAACATTATCTATACAGGAAAAGTGGTTGATATAGTTAATATGACCAAATATGATCTACATTGTTAATATAGTCATGGTAGTCAACCATGGTCAATACGATCAACAATGGTTATCCATGATCAAGGGGTGATGTCTAGTTGTGTTAGTTAATTTATGGAGACTTATGTTGATTGATAGTTAACATTAGTGGGTTCGTAGACGGGATAAAAAATTAGTGGGTTAGTGGTTAGTATATTAGGGGATTAATGGTTATTGGGTCATTGTGCTAAATATTTTTAACTATGATTAGTATGGCCAAATATAGTCAACATGATAAGTAGTTGTTTGGAGTTTAATGTGTTTGAAGTCATAATGTGTCAAGGGATGATTGTGTTAGGGGTCATAAGGGTTAATGAGTATAATGCACCTATGGCTAGAGTGGTTAAGAGGTGATTATCCTAGAGCTCATATGGGTTATATGGTATACTGCGTTTGGGTTCATAATGGTTAGGGGTCTTGTAGTGTTCCAAGGAGTCAATGTGTTAGTGTGTCAGGGGATGATTGTGTCAAGTGTCGTAGAGTTAGGGGGTATAGTGTGTTTGAGGTCACAATGGTTAAGGGTCAAGGTGTATCAAGGGGTTACTGTGTTATGGATCATAGTGTCTTTGGGGTTGTACTGATTAGGGGTTCTAATGTATTAGGGGATTAAGCTATAATACTTGCTATAGTTTTGCAAATGGAGCAACAAGTTAAGCAAGCTTGAATATTGAGAAAAAATCCATGGTTAAGCATGTTTGAGCCAAAGTTGTATTGGAATGGGTGGCCTTCCTAGAAAATCCTAGTTAGCGGCTGCAAGTTCCAAATGTGACAATTAGTGTTATGTGATTCATTTTGCTATTACATATCGTAGTGTCATCTAGTGCAACTAAATCCAAGTAGATAGCTCAAGCTCATAAAAAAATTGATCATCAATAATAACACTCATAAATGTTATAAGAAATAACTTTAAGTATTAAATACTTCATATAATTTATCCCAAATTTCATGATATTAGATTTCAAAAACTTAGTAGGTACTTATAGTTAACTAATCTCTAATTCATACTAAATCCAAATTAACAAACAATGTACTGAATGTACTTATCCATGAAGTGTCTTATAATGGAAAGAGGGTATTGCCATACTAATACCCTAAATCTTCATTTATATTTCATATGCTTAATCTCTTCTGACACAATCTTCAAACTGTGCCAACAATTTTAAAAAATCCTTAACATATGGAGAATAATAATAATTAAAAAAATATTATTATGCCATTCACTATAATCCTTTGTAGCTGTGTACTCATTATAGTATAGCAGGACAACAAAGTTTCCAAATTCATGGAATCAACTTTTACTTGCGGATAATTCCAGCGTCATATCAACGCATTCTTTACACTCTCTAATGCTCTTATTAAAGCCTAACGAAACTTGTTGAGGAAATAATGAATACAGGAAAAGCTTAAGATGTGCCTATGCAATTCTATACAGTTGATTTGTGATTAACCAAGATGTTCGCTATGGAGTCCGCTTCATCTGGTAAGTGTATTTTTTTCTTGAGCAAGTGCCCTTCATTGTTGGAATATGAAAATATGGTGGTTGTTAGTGTAACTAATCACTATTGGAACACCATTAAATTTTCAAGTTGTTGCTCTTGTCTATTGATTTTTCTGTAGAACATCCTTCTCCACTAACTAATTATGTAATAATTGTCTGACTATGAAAATCAAGTTTCACGCTCTGTAATGACTGTTAAATATGGTAACTGTTAGTCAAATACGTGTTGGTTTGCACTGTAAATAATCCAACAATAGTTGTGAGATGTAGGTGCTGGTGTGTATTGTGAATAATCCAGCTATACATAACAGTCGTTGGAGATGTAGGTGGTTTATAAGTCACCACCCATACTAAAAGCTTGCCTTTTTGGAAGTAGTTTCAGGTTGCAAGTTCTTCGGTTGATCTGATAGCATCTTCTCTCATTACAATAGGTTGTCATGTTTTGTGTGCTCTCTTTGTCTTGGATTTTCTTTCTATGTGGAAATTTTGGCAACACACATGGAATCCAATTCTAATATGAAATATGACCAGTGTGACAAGAGGATTCTGAGCATCTCTGCTGCCAACCTTGTATGCAAGCTGATGGGGAGTTGTCAAGTCCCTAGGTTGATGTTATAGTATCTTCCTCAATCCCTATATTCATATCATTCAGGGTTTTGGTTTCATATATATGCAGTACCCATAATTATGACAAGTCCTACAATTACAGTGACACATATGTTGCTATTTCTTCCTCTTAAGTACGCCCATGTCCCATTGTTGGGATTTGGTTCCACAATAATACTCTCCTTCCTTGTGTACGTGGAAATTTGTCAATGCCCATGGAACACTGTGACCCAATTCTAGTATGAAATATGACTGAGTGTGACCAATGGATTTTGAGCATCTGTACTTCCAACTTTGCATGCAAGCTCATGGGGTGTTGTCCTGACTCGTAGCTAAAAGTGGAAGGTTTTCACTGTTAAATGGCACTGCTTTTACACTGGCATGCCTAAGATAACAGCCACTGACTTCCTGAACTTTCACAGAGCCTATGAATGCTCTTATGTTTGTTGTCTTCTTGTAGTTTAGTTGTCCAAGCGTTTGCCTTATGACAGACATAGTACTTGATCTGTTAGATATTCTGTACAGAGAAAATTTTAAGTCGACCAGTAGATATGACAAGGCATCTACATCTTATGGGCTCGTCACATACTTTGGATGTTTCTAATACAAAGAAGTCGAATCCTTTTATCAAATATCATATAGAATGCACCTTATGTTCATATATTTACAGCATCCTCTCAGTAAACTTTCAAGGACTTTCTCAGCAAAATATCATTAGGGAAGTAACACCATTTTTTCCCCTTTTTCTAAAAATTGCGTTCCATCTATCGCTACTAAACAATAAACAATAAAGATTTACATAAAAAATGACACATCATGGGGCCAAAGGGAAGTCATAGACTCATATAGATTCCCCCTCCCTAAATAAGTAAGGCGAGCCGGTATGCCTGCCTCAGTTCTAATCTCAAGAGAATGTACTCCTTTCCTAAGCCTAAAATGCCAATCCTAGCTGAGATCTGCATCGCCAACTCTGTTCTAAAAGATATGTGTTTCCCCACAATGGGTTGCCTTGTGAAAGATTGCTTGAGACTGTATTTTCCATAAGAAGGAGATACCTATTGTGAGAGTTATCCGGAATCACTGATTCTTGAGAAGGAGATGCCTGTCAATCTGATCGCATGTCCTGCCTGCCTATGGAATCATCCCTTTGTCTCTGAAAAGGTGATGCAGATGACTTCCACACACGCCATCTGCAATGGAAATCTTCAATACCATCCCAGTGGAATCTGGGGCTTAGTTTGCCTGCATTCAGCAGTCTTCAATGGTACATATACTTTCTTGGCAGGTTGTTGGTATAGGTGTCACAGCCACACTTTTGCAAGTGCTCTTGACTCGCCAAAGGTGGTGTGCGGCATTGCACGGAAGTTTGTTGAGGGCGTGGCCAACTCAATGACTCTCCGCCAGACTACGCCTTAACCCTGCGGAACTGTTTTTAACTTTTTAACCTTTAACTCTTCAACTGATTACTTAGTCTCATTAGCCTTGCCGGCACAATTAACACTTAGCCAAAAACAAGAAAACGCAGCACTAAGCAAAAGCACACAGAGAATAAAGATGTGGGTTGCCCAACCTGACAGAGCCCTTTTTAACTTGTATAAAAATGGAATAGTATAACATAAACGGATCTGCCCAAGGCAGAGCTTCTGGTGCACGCCCAACCAACTGCTACACCCAGAAAATACAAGAGTTACAAAAATGTAAAAGACTGTCTCTTTGCCAAAGACGCCCAACCTTCTCTGCTTCTCCTCAGCGATACCGCATACCTCTGTGTAATTCTGTTCTGCTCCCTTTGAAGACTAGCTACTTGATCACTCCTTGACCAATTGCTTGATGATGGAATGACTTTGCACTTCCTTTACTTATAGGTGTTTAGGTGCCTTGCCCAAGTCAACTTGCCTTCTTGCTTACCGCACAAGTCACCTCTTGTCGGCTTTCCAAGTCAACTTCAAAACACACTTTGCCCACTTAACCGTTTCGTTGATGCGCCCACATGCCAATGCACCAAGGGTCCACTTAACTTAGGCGTTCAAGGGTCCACTTGCCGAAGCTTCAAGAGGGTCTCGCGCCCACACCACTAGTGAGCCGCACACCCATCACCTTTGTTGGAGCTCCAATCAAATGCCCGTCGTTCGTCGCTAACCTTGTCGTCGTGCGCGCGCGCCTGTCGTCCAACTGCCGTTGTTTGCACGCCCGTGGGTTCACTTACCAAAGCAATCTGCCTGCCGGAGCGCTCCATTGTCCGCGTGCTCATCCTGCCCGTGCGCCCCTCCGTCTGTCGCACGTCTTCCAGCCACACATTCTAGGGTTGTGCACCCAAAGGGCCGTGCACCCGTTTGTCGTTTTGGTCGCTCACCATGCGGAGCGCCCACTTGCCAAATCTTTGCCGACGCGAGCCACACTCTCGGTTCCACCGGTGGTGAGTGTGGGAGCTTTGCCGTTTTTTGAGTGGAAGCGCAACACCTTGCTGAATTGTCCACGCCACCTTGTCCCGGTGCGCTAGTACTTAGTGCACTGAAAAACGGGGCCGTGACAACCTCCCCCACTTAAACTTGTTGCCATCCTAGCAACGTCAATTGCTGCAACCTCTGCGTGAACTCAAGCCACACTGCCGCAACATCTGAACTGTTTATAGCTCATTCGCAGTATTGCTTTCTTGACCACCTACTTCCAACCTGTGCTCCATGCTTTCCTTCCTGTTTTCGTTTGTTGTGCACCTCAAGGACAAACCAGTTAGGTAGCTAATCCAACCGTGCGTTTATCACCTAAGACAAACTTCCCCATTCTGGAATCATATTGCCAGCGTTCTTCTTTCAGTGTCCGCAAGCTTCCTGCACTTTACCTTGGCGAAAAACAGTCTTTTAGGCCACCTTGCCAAAGGTGCCTAGGGCCTCACCGTCGTCGCCAAAGATGGTGAGCCCAATTGCTGCTAGCTCAAGTGAAAAGACATGGGCGGTGCCATAGGCCACCGCCGCCCGTATCTTCCACACAAAGCTGCCCAAACTTGGCTGCGTTGCTGCTGGCACTAAGCTCTTTCAACCGATCTCAATACTGTCCAAACTCGACACCATCAGCCGTCCAAGTACTCATGTCTGCCGCAACCTCTGTGCGGTCATCTAAGCCAACCGAAGACACCATCTCCATCTTCGTTTGCTGCGACCTCTTCTTGGCCCGCTTCTTGGCTCCTTTACTTGACCCTTTGAATGGCTTGCTTGCCCTGTCGTTGCATGTTTCAATGTGCCTTGATGTCTCCAAGCATGCCAACATTTTCTGCTCTTGAAGAATGCACAACTCCGCCACAGCTTCCGTAACCATGGTTTCCTTAGCCACTTCTTCGTTTACCGGTTCCAACAACCGCTTGTTCTCCAAGTGAGCAAGTACTACATCAACTTCATTTGGTTGGCAACCAACCTGCTGCAACCTATCTTGTGTCAACTCTTTTTCTGGAATGCCTATGGCATGGAGGCAAAACGCCACTATGTCATTCGCATCACGGGGTGGATCAACTTCGATGGTGTTTTCTCCATCCAAGACTTCTTCCAAAATCTGCGTTTCCTCTGAAACCCGCGTTTCCTCTGCAACTTGCGTTTCCTTCGCAACCTGCGTTTCCTCTAGAACCTGCGCTTCCTCTAGAACCTACGCTTTGTCCAACACCTCCTCGTGTGACTCTACCTCAAGGTTCTTCTCAACCAAAGTGTCGTCACTCTGTCTGCTGCACGACATCTCCAACGTGCCTTCATTGGCAACCTTCACACATGCTACTGGGAAAACCAACTGTTTCCTCCCATGCTGCCGCAAAGGATCCTCTGATATGCACAAGGTATCAATCTCCTCACTGATCGAAGCCATGCGTTTTTCCAACGCTGCTAACCTTCCTGCTGCGGATAGATCAGCCTTTACCGCAATGCTTGGCTTGTTGTTCTCTGCCGAAACCGTCTTCTTCCCTATGCTTTGCTGCAGCAAGTGCTTACACTTACCGGGTCTTCGAAAATCTGCACCGAAGTCACCCGTGGCCTGTATCCCAACTTGCTTTTCTGTGTCATAGGTAAGCTCCACGTTCCGTCCTCTCCTAAGAACACCAACCGTCTTGCATGCGGAACTGGCACCGCCTTGGCCAAACGGAGAAAGTCCTGCCCCAATATCATAGAGTGATCGTTCAACGGAACAACTTTCAAGTTCATGTTGCTGTGCCACCTTCCAACTCGAATAGGTGCTGCGCATATCTTCCTTGTCACGTCTCTTATCGCAGAGTTAGCCGCCTTGAACTTTGCTCGGCTACTTTCCATGCTGCTGTGAAGGGACCCCGCAGTCCTACTGCTCACCAAACTGTGAGATGAACCATTGTCAACCAACGCAGAAACCCTTAGGCCACTCATCGTCGTTTCCACGAAGTCCAATCCTTGCTGCACACCTTGCAACGCTGCGTTATGACCCCTGGCCGCTTCGCTAAGGCAAGCTTCAATTGCCTTTACCGTCTCGGAAATCTTGTCTAAAGGTGCTTGTTCCAGCACTCTCATTGCTGTCAACCTTGCTGTAGAGTCCTCTCCCACAATAGCTCTTGCCCTAAACGGACAATCTCTTACGTAATGGTTCTCCGTGCATAGAAAACATGCAACCTTCTTCTTTTCTGATTTTTCCGTTTTCTCTTGTCTTGGTCCTCCCTGAGTGCCTTTTGACTTAGCTTTCGCTTTCGTTTTGTTCTTACTTCGAGCTGCCTGCGACCGCCTTTCTTCCTGCTCCCTTTCACTTTGAAGCATTTCCTCAAGAACTCGTCCCACCTCTCGAATGCAACCTACCGTCTCTTTCAACGCGGCTGATAATTGTACACATCCTGCTGCGAATGTGTCACCCAATTGTGCAACCGAATAGTTGGTCTACACTTCGACTGAAACTCCTGTCATTTCTCCAAGCGATTTCAATGCTTGCAAGAATTTTTGCACAAGTGTTTCCTTCTTGTCAAAGTCTCCCATCTTGCCGATTCGTTTCTGTTGCTGCGGATCCGCAGACTTCCAACTACTGCCGAACCCAACCTTGACGTCAAGCCACCTACTTGCCCGCCAAACACTTTTCTAAGTGTTGCAGCTGTCGCATTCCCGGAGCGCACAACTTTCCTTAGTAAACTTGCGGAAACGGGCGTTTGCCAAATGTACCACTTTCAGATCACCTGCAGAATGCACCCACTTGGCGCACTTCCGTTTCTGAGCGCACTTCGAAAATTGGCGCTTTTCGTTTTCTGTCGAACCGCACCTCCTCGTGCTGCTGTGATTTTCTTAGTGCACATGCTTCCTCGAAGCACACGGCTTCATCTAGAGCGCTCATTCTGAGTGCGCAGCTCTCCGGCTGCGGAGCACTCTTCACCTGAGCGCACAATTCTTGTTGCGGAGCACACAGCTCCTTGAGCTCGCAACTCCCTGCTGCAGAGCGTGCGATTTTTGGGCGCGCATCTTCTGTTTGCGGGAGTGCTCACCTACGGAGTGCCTGCTCCTATAGTGCGCTGGACTGCGGAGCGCCCGAACTTTGGCGTGCGTCCGGCTGCGGAGCACCCGTCAGTGCAGCACGCTGTCTGCGGAACGCTTGCCTCTGCGAAGCGCTCGCTTCTGCGGAGCGCTTGTCTGGAGATGCGCTCGACTGCGGAGCTCATTCTGTCTGCAGCGCACTCTGTCTGCGGAGCGCTCGTTCTGCGGAGCGCTCGTCCTGCAGAATGCTCACCTCCTTGCGGAGCGTCTGAACTGTGGACGCTTGTCCGAGCCTGCAGAGCGTTTCGTCCATTGAAGCGTCTCTTCCGTCTAACCTTCGCTGAATACTCCTTCAAACTTTTGGCTCTGATACCACCTGTCACAGCCACACTTTTGCAAGCGCTCTTGACTTGCCAAAGGTGGTGTGCGACACTACACGAAAGTTTGTTGAGGGCGTGGCCAACTCAACGACTCTTCGCCAGACTACGCCTTAACCCTGCAAAACTGTTTTTAACTTTTTAACCTTTAACTCTTCAACTGTTTACTTAGTCTCATTAGCCTTGCTGACAGAATTAACACTTAGCCAAAAACAAGAAAACGCAGCACTAAGCAAAAGCACATAGAGAATAAAGATGTGGATTTCCCAACCTGCAAGAGCCCTTTTTAACTTGTATAAAAATGGAACAGTATAACATAAACGGAGTTGCCCAAGGCAGAGCTCCTGGTGCACAGCCAACCAGCTGCTACACCCAGAAAATACAAGAGTTACAAAAATGTAAAAGACTGTCTCTTTGCCAAAGACGCCCAACACTCTCTGCTTCTCCTCAGCGATACCGCAGACCTCTGTGTAATTTTGTTTTGCTCCCTTTGAAGACCAGCTACTTGATCACTCCTTGACCAATTGCTTGACGATGAAATGACTTTGCACTTCGTTTACTTATAGGCGTTTAGGTGCCTTGCCCAAGTCAACTTGTCTTCTTGCTTACCGCACAAGTCACCTCTTGTCGGCTTGCCAAGTCAACTTCAAAACACACTTTGCCCACTTAACCGTTTCATTGATGCGCCCACATGCCAACGCACCAAGGGTCCACTTAACTTAGGCGTTCAAGGGTCCACTTGCTGAAGCCTCAAGAGGGTCATGCGCCCACACCACCGGTGAGCCGCGTGCCCATCATCTCTGTCGGAGCGCCCATCAAATGCCCATCGTTCGTTGCTAACCTTGTCGTCGTGCGCGCGCGCTCGTCGTCCAACTGCCGTCGTCCGCACGCCCTCCAGTTCACTTACCGAAGCGCTCTACTTGCCGTAGCGCTCCCTTGTTCGTGCGCTCAGCCTACCCGTGCGCCCCTCCGTCTGTCGCACGTTTTCCAGCCACACGTTCTAGGGTTGTGCGCCCAAAGGGCCGCACACTCGTTCGTCGTTTTGGTCGCTCACCATGCGGAGCGCCCACTTGCCAAATCTTTGCCGACACGTGCCACACTCCAGGTTTCGCTAGTGATGAGTGTGGGCGCTTTGCCCTTTTTTTGAGTGGAAGCGCAACACCTTGCCGAACTATCCACGCTACCTTGTCCCGACGCGCTAGTACTTAGTGCGCTGAAAAACGGGGCCATGGCAATAGGGGCCATGCTTCTTTTGCTATCCAAGGACCTGCAGTAATATGTTAGTAATACACTCTGCTACCTAAAAATTTGTAAGGATCTCATTTCCTGACTCATGCACACATGTAATATCACACACATATATATTATTTCCTCCTCTTAGGGATTTACATTCAAGTTCTCAGACTTTTAAGTAGAAACACAGGGTCTCTCTCCTCTCAAAATCATTATTCAATCCACACATTTTACTCAAGCAATTGGTGTCAATGCAGAGAAATCATATTCAACCATCTTGCTGTTACCACCTAAGCTGTACTTGGTGGTTTTTTATCAAGCGAGCCTGGTGAACCGGACAAAGATGGTTTGTCCGGACTTCAGAAAACCTTCAGAATTGCTTCTGGGAAGTGCTTGTTGTACTATATCACATGTTCATACCCCGTAGGGGAGTTGTAATAAAATGTTCTAGCATGATAGTGTCTGAAAAAGACTCGGTCTCTTGCACTTTATTTGTCAATCCGATCAGTCCAGAGTGTTTTTTCCCTTGGTTATTATTGGTTGTTGAATAAACGACCGATAACTTCTGAGTTTTTCACTCAATACCTCCAAAGTTGGGGTGCTCAGCTTGGCATTTAGGCCTATTGAGGTTATTAGAGTTTATGTGTCAATGTATAAACATGCTAGGATTTATGGTCGAGTCATATGAACATGTCTAAGTCCCCCTAGGTTTTAATTTTTTTTTAATTTTTTAAGTTTTTTTAAAGTTTTAATTTTTCCAAAACTTAGGCTATTTTTTGATAGTCTAAATGGAAAAATTGGTTTTGTAATAAAAGTGGGCTCAAAAATCAGTTTCAGTCATGGGGGTGCTCATTTTCTAACTCAGAGCACCATGTAAACCCATGAACCCACTTTTCCTAAGTTTTGAGTGATTTGTCCATCACTCAGGTCAGAAAACCCTAAAAATCAAATATTGATTATTTTAATTAATAAATTAATTAAATAATGGAGAAAATCCAAATTCCTAAATCAGTGGATTTTGCTCCGATTTGACTGAAATCAGTCTCATCGGCTTTGGATTAACTGGAGCTGACTATTCCTTGACAGAAGGAGTTGATCTAGGCTGAACAGGGAGTGCACCACAGCATGCAATCTTGGGAATTGCGCTCTCTCTCTCTCCTCAACACGTGTGGGCCCATTTGGATGAGTTTTGGTGGATGTTTGCAATCTTGGGAATTGCGCCCTCTCTCTCTCCTCCACACGTGTGGGCCCATTTGGATGAGTTTTGGTGAATGTTTCAGTTAACAGGTTGAGGTGTCAGTCCGATCAACTCTCCGATTGACAGTTGCACTCAGTGAGACTTAGATCAGACTCAGTGAGACTCAGATCAAGCTTAGATTGATTCCTCATGCAGCTACAGTCTCTCTCTCCTTGGGAATTGCGCCCCCCTGGCTAGGTTTCGAGTTTTTGTTATAAATAAAGCACAGTTTTCCTCTTCCAAGCTAGTTAGAGCTGGATTGAAGAGCTGTTGTTATTGTATTGTTTACTGTTTTGTAATAAAGAAAGCTTTGGAGGCAAGATCTATGGTGTAATGCTTTTCATGTTGTAAGATCTTTTGGTTGTTGAATAAACGACTGATAACTTCTAAGTTTTTCACTCAATACCTCCAAAGTTGGGGTGCTCGGCTTGACATTTAGGCCTATTGAGGTTATTAGAGTCTATGTGTCAATGTATAAACATGCTAGGAATTATGGTCGAGTCATATGAACATGTCTAAGTCCCCCAGGTTTTAATTTTTTTTTAATTTTGTAAGTTTTTTTAAAATTTTTAATTTTTCCAAAACTTAGGCTATTTTTTGATATTCTAAATGGAAAAATTGGTTTTGTAATAAAAGTGGGCTCAAAAATCAGTTTCAGTCATGGGGGTGCTCATTTTCTAACTTAGATCACCATGTAAACCCATGAACCCACTTTTCCTAAGTTTTGAGTGATTTTTCCATCACTCAGGTCAGAAAACCCTAAAAATCAAATATTGATTATTTTAATTAATAAATTAATTAAATAATGGAGAAAATCCAAATTCCTAAATCAGTGGATTTTGCTCCGATTTGACTGAAATCAGTCTCATCGGCTTTGGATTAACTGGAGCTGACTATTTCTTGACAGAAGGAGTTGATCTAGGTTGAACAGGGAGTGCACCACAGCATGCAATCTTGGGAATTGCGCCCTCTCTCTCTCCTCCACACGTGTGGGCCCATTTGGATGAGTTTTGGTGGATGTTTCAGTTAACAGGTTGAGGTGTCAGTCCGATCAACTCTTCGATTGACAGTTGCACTCAGTGAGACTCAGATCAGACTCGATGAGACTCAGATCAAGCTCAGATTGATTCCTCATGCAGCTACAGTCTCTCTCTCCTTGGAATTGCGCCCCCCCTGGCTAGGTTTCGAGTTTTTGTTATAAATAAAGCACAGTTTTCCTCTTCCAAGCTAGTTAGAGCTGGATTGAAGAGTTGTTGTTATTGTATTGTTTACTGTTTTGGAATAAAGAAAGCTTTGGAGGCAAGATCTATGGTATAATGCTTTTCATGTGTGGATGGTGATTGTCAAGTGCTTATGAGGTATAATCTATATTATTGATCTTTGCTTTTGGTGGTTAATTGTTGGCCTTGAAGGAGAGCTCCCTCTCGTTGGGGTAAGAGATCATTCTAGTTTGATTTATGCTCTTACTGTTCGCTTGTTTCAGATCTCTTGGAGTTACATGTATTTTAAGTTTAATTGCATGCTTTCTGTTGCCACCTTTCACACACCTGGGTCACATGGCAAAAATCTTCAAGCCACTCGGTGTGTCCTTGGGGGCGAGTCTCGAGTCAAGGCTGTCACCTTGTTCTTAACTCCTCCGTTTAGGCTCAACTCCTAACGAAGCCAAGGGGTGTAGACCCTATTAAGTTACTAAGGCAAAATTATTTCATATGATGATGGTATTAAAGAGTATGTTTTTTAGGAGTTTTGACTTAACAATTGTAAACAACAAATAACGAGATAAGATAATCACAAGTAAGCACGAAATGACACACAATCGCATAAAGATTGAAAGAAATAAACAGTTGACCAGTGCCAAAAATGGAGTCGAAAATATTTTAAGAGTGCTTGCA
Organism: Pseudotsuga menziesii; assembly: GCA_001517045.1. Classification (NCBI taxonomy): domain Eukaryota; kingdom Viridiplantae; phylum Streptophyta; class Pinopsida; order Pinales; family Pinaceae; genus Pseudotsuga; species Pseudotsuga menziesii. The sequence goes on along the minus strand of LPNX010564940.1, from coordinate 709,336 downwards.
AGTGCTGAAATAAATGTTGTGCAATTGTATCTTGGTTAATTTTAAATTAATGTGAAGATGCGTAATTTAACTTAGGCGAGGGGACTCCAGATATACCCAGGGGGTACTTGAAGTATGTCCAAAACTAAACCGTCACGGATACCTGGAAAGAATATGTGGGCTGAATGGAGTCTCTGAGGTTGTTGTTCATAATGCACCTGAAGGTGTAACAGAGATCGGCACCCCGAGGTCATTTTTCAGGAGTTCCCGCTTCCTTTGGGTATTTTGCTATTGTAATGGTTAGATCGAGGTGTTGGATTTTCGCCTGATGGTTTGTCAATTTGGGAGAGTGAATCCTAACTATTCTAGTCACTCAAGTGCTTTTGATGCAGCTTGACTGATCGGACGAACCGCAGCCAAGTACAGAGCATACACACTGGAGTCTTTGTTATTTTTAGTTAATTTTAAGATAGGTGTTCTTGTTAAAAAGAAAACCCTCCAGGAACCTCTTTCGATCCAAGTGGATCTCAATCGGGGAATCAAGGAGGGGTTAATTTTATTATAGCTAACGAAACAATTGATGAAAAGGAATCAAAGATACACCATGCCGGTTTTCTAATTAGTCCTACCACGCATCTCTTTCCCCTTGCGGGTCAATCGGGAAGTCGTGGGGTCAGTAGTATGATTACTTTGAAATTAAAATATGGAATAATGAAAAATGTTATCAAAGTATACGATCCTACATAACAAGACTAAGCTAGAGCAAAAAACGAGAAAAAAACAAAAAAGGCGAAATGGACGCGGATCCCCCCTGGGGGGATGGGGAGTGGGCTCGAAAGAGCCTACTCGAAATGACTATTTTTTATTATTATTGGTTACAATATCAGCAAACTAAACTATGCACTTTGGTCCTTGTTATCTGGGATCCAAAGGCTTACAACAAGCTTGTAACAAGCTAAACTAAAATCATAGCGGTGGGGGAAGCCTCCGGGGAGCTCTGGTTCGCCCAAGAGTCGGAAAATGGGCAGAGTCTCCTTCTCTTTTTTGTTAATCCTGCTAAAAAACAACGAGCAATCAAAATCAAATGTGCCCAAAAACACTTTCAAAATGTTTTGGGTCACCACGCTAGTTACCGAAAAAAAACTAAGTAAAAAATTGTTAAAAGGGGCTAATCTAGTTTTGCAAAAAGGAACCAAGGAAATCAAGCTTTCCTTGGGATATTGGCTTGCTGTTTGGGCAGCCAATGAGATATGCACTTTTCTTGCAGAATTTAAATGTTTAAAGAACGAGAAAAGAAACTACCTTATGAGCAAGTTTTAGATCTATGATATAGCTACTTGCAAAAAAGGCAATTCCTACACCTAGATCTATCTTTATGAAATGATATTCTTTATGAAATTATCAGTGTAGTCATACTCGTGATAGACTCTGCGAGTGCCACGAGTACGGCCGAGTGGCAGCCAATCCGAGTACTCGCTGCAAACTCGGCGGCCAAACTCGGACTCGGTAAAAATCGCGCCACCCGGCAAACGCGTGAGTAACTCGGCGGACTCGGGGTAAGGTTGAAAAGCTATTTTTTTGGCGTTTGCGATTTTTTTGGCGATTTTTTTGACCCGCGAATGTGTTTTTGGAGGGAAAGGTTCGTGGTTTTAAGACGCTTCTCCGAGTTCGGGTGCTCAGCACTGCTCACTGTTTAGCAGTCTTTGCTGTTCAGCGCTCTTGAGTCTTCAGCACCGTTCATGCTCGCCCAGCACTGTCGCGTCGGGGTTCAAGCCGTCGAGGGTTCACGAGGGGTTCAGCACTGGTTTAATAGCGGCGTAGGGTTCAGCGTTCACCTTCACCGCCGGCGTCGAGGAGGCAAGAGGGGTGGGTTCAGGCTTCAGCTTCACGGTCGGCGTCGAGGCACCAGTGTAGTTCGCGTTCACTGCCGGCGTGTGGAGGCATCAACAGCGGCGTCGAGGCACGGGGTGTGGGTTCGCGTTCACTGCCGGCGTGTGGAGGCATCGACAGGTACGTTTTTTATAAAGTTTAAAATTGTTAATGTTTAACTATAAACTTCAATGTTTTTTAAAAAAAATGTAATGTTTTTAAAAAAAAAATTTGTTTAATGTTTTTTTTTAATATGTAAAAATTTATTGTTATTTTTTTTTAATA